>CM076650.1:4016098-4037184 GCA_038496675.1 Rachycentron canadum
ACACACACACACCCCCACCCCCACCACCACCTCTGCTGCCACACACACACTTTTGGGCTCTTGTCACACAGCCAAGCGGAGTTCACCACCGGGCCAAAATAGAAGTTGTCTGTCCTTGAGGATGTCTCGCTCTCTTGCGCCCTTTCTTCTCTCTCTGTCTCTCTCTCCCTTTTTTTTTTTCTCCTTCCCCTCTCGGTCGCCTCAGTGTCACCTTACAGTCATGTCCTGCCGTGGAGACCTCAGGAGACTCACCTAGCAGGGAGAGAAAATGGTGCTGACCTGTGCTCGACCTAGCATATGTGTTTATTGAGGCTACAGGCCTGGAACATACCATTTTTAATGGGGGGGGGGGCGTATAGTGCCAGTTGGGAATGTACCACTAGTCAGGCATGGCTCAAAGATGAATATGCAGATACTTCTTTGTCTGTGTGTGGTACCAGATGTTTTGTGTTTGTGCTATGCAGAGAAAAACGTAACAAATGAGTGACCGTAAAGTGTGGTTTTGATTTTTATTCATCCAGGTCGTTTTCAGACCAAGGACCGTTAAAACAAAACTTTTAGTCCACCCCAAACTTCTCTAAAACCCACAGGCTTACTGCTTCAGTTGTGGCAAGCTTGCGCAGAAAAGTGTCACCTGTTTTTTCTTTTTTTTTTTTTCTTGCATTTACACGTCCACCAGTATTGGACACAACAAGAGCAGAGAGGGAGGAAACGCCAACAGTAAGTCGAACAGGGGTCCTGCCACCCATGAATATGCACCCAAACCACTCACCTATTGAGTCGCCCCAATTTGAGGCAGTGTTTTAATCATTGGCAAATCCTAAAATGTTGCCCAGCGTCAAATAGTGCTACCAATATGAACACTGGCCAGATGTCATCAAATGTACTACAAGTCCCAGTTGTGTTGTGTTGTTTCATTTGATACGATGAATGAGTCTGTGATCTTGTCTTGTTGATCGATAAGCAGCTGATAACTGGTCAAATTTAGCCCGACCCCAGGGCAGGCTAACAGTTGGCTTGATCCACATTTCTTTTAACATGTCACACTAATATTTTTTGATGTAAATTGTGAAATGTAGGCTCACTGATTCTGTTAACTATGACTAATAATTATTACTATCACATGTACATCAACCCCCCAAAAAAAAAAAAAAAAAAAAGGATGGCAACTTACATTGGTCCAAAAAAGAAACTATACAAGTAAATTCTACATTTTGATATTACAAACTGACACACACACAGAATCACCTGCTCTTCCTCTTATTTTCTTCCTGTCTCAAGTGTTTGTTTTTTTTTTTCTCTTGTGTCTGTATATTTTATGAAATATATTCATGAAGCCCCCCCACTCCTCCCCGGGTGAAGCACGTTGTGAACATTGAAACATTTTCCGCTCACACAGACCCCTTCTTCTTCTCAGTTTGCACCGTCCTGGGAAAATTCATGCCCACTTGCATTTTCCATTGCTTTTATATGCAGTCACGAGTCTCAGATTTGCTTTGCTTTCTGCCTGGACACACCATGGGACTATAGCTCATCCTGTCAACATGCTTTGTATCTACTCTGAAATTCTTCCCAATCTATTCACATTGATATATGGGTCAACTGTGTGACCTATATTTGACCGAAATTAATTTACATTGCACAGAATTGTACCTTTTTTTTTCTTTTTCCTTTTTTTTTTTTTTAAACTTGTTTCACATAAACTTGACTCATATCAATTTACTCAAACTGTAACATTTCTGAGTGTCCAGTATCAGTAATGTTGTGTATTTCAGGCTGAGCTAACTCATTCTGACATATCAACTATCAGCATTAGATTTAAAATAAGCTCAGTCATAGCTACAGTTACCAAATCCTTCACCTTTTGAAGTGAGTTTATAGAAAGAGGAACCAGTGGGGGAGAGGTCAGTCAGTCAGATCACATTGCAGAAGATACTACTAAGCACTAAGCAGGTTATTTCTATTTTTTGTGTGTGTGTGTGTGTTAATTTCAAGGTTGTTTCTCTCTCACACTCACACTCACTTTTGACACACTTGTGTTTTATTGCCTCCTGTGAGCCTTCATCACCTCCCAAAATGACTCTAAACTCAAAAATTTCTCAAAATAGCATTGAGACAACCGTTTTCCTTCACACACACGCACAGATATGGAGACATGACTGTTTTGAACTTGTCAAATGCAACTTCGGTGCGAAGAACAATAATGAATTTTTTTTTTTTTTTCTCGAAAGCGCCAGCATATGGTGTGAGGACAGAGGGAGGATTTTGTGAGAGATTATTGTCATTTTTCTAGCATTAAGTCTTTCATAACATGCACTTGAGTTTGTGCAAGAGAAAGAAGGGTGAGTGAGGGGAAAAAAGAGCAGAAGAATAATCTGGAAAGATCAATGGAGGCTGAGGTAAAAGCTACAGACAGATAGAAGAGGGAGGAGGTCGGGGGTGTGAATGTGATTCATTTTGAACAACAACAAAAGCGGTTTTATGCAAAGAATGACAGTGACGCACAGTTATCGCATTACTTCTCTTTGTGGCTATTGAGAGATGCTTGCGTCAGTGGGGAGTCTGTCACTGGTGGTGCGAGGGAGGTGAGACGCGGACGGAGGTGGGAGAGCGAGAGCGGCCAGCCAACTGTTTGTCTGTGCGTGGACGGACGGACAGATGAACGGGTAGAGAGAGAGAGCAAAGACATTTTCATCAGGATTATCCTGCAGCAGAGAATCTCATCTGGGAAAGTGGCCTAGTGCCTACTGAGTGCACAAACACACACTCGCTCACACACAAACACACACTGCCTCTGGAGGCAGCAAAAACTGGAAGAGCTCTGCTTCACCTCAGGTTGCCCAGGAAAGCCCCTCTTTTAGGCCACTTGCTACCCTGTGGTCTCTCCCCAAAGGCCCTACTGCTGGATCTTAATATATAATGTGTGGGTGTGTGTGTCTGTGTGTGTGTCTTTGTGTGTCCCATCCGTCTGTTCTCCTTGTTGAACCTCAGTGGCTTTCCTGCCTCTTGATTACTCTTTTTTTCACGGTGTCTCCCCAAACTGCTGCTCACCCGCCAGCAGGCAGCAGCCAGGAGGAAGGCCTTGATCATACGGAGGCACTTTGTGTTCCACAGCTGCAGTTACACACGGAGACTTTCGGCCAGATGCGTAAAAACTCTATATCCATGACTAAAACATTGTGTACCGCATGGAGGCAGCAGTTTAGTGCCAAAAATGTTTAGTTTATTCCTTGGATAATTGATTAGACAACAAATCTGATCATTGATTCTGATAATGACGTAAACGTCGGCCAGTTCCAGCCTCTCAAATATGAAGGCTTCTCTGTTTTATATCGCTGTAAAATGGAGTTCTGGACTGTCGGGTTAAGTAACTGTCTTGAAGATGTTTCTTTTGGCTCTAAGACATTTTTCACAGTTATCTGATATTTTTAGGGGCATTTTCTGCTTTTATTGGACAGTAGAGAGCTGACAGGAAATGAGAGGAGAGAGTGCATTGTTTATATTACTGCAGGGCACCATCTTAATCCCCTGGGCCAACAGGTTGCCCCATTTTCTGACAGTTACAGGCACCATTATTTAAAAAAACAAAACAGATCTGCATCAGATTCAAAAGGCCACACCAAGGCACGATCCTGTTTTCATAACTCAAGGGGTAATGTGCATTTTCCATGCCCTCCTGTAACATTTACACAGCCTCTGTGTGATGGTATGCAGACACACCCATAATGAACTATTGGACATGTATTTCTCTATCAACACCACCATTCTTTCTACCTGTTCTGCTGTTCCCATGGTGTCACTGTATAAAGTAGTGTTACCAGGCCTCAGAGAGCTCATCAGTAGAGAAGTGTTTCTCCACTTGCACAGTCTATGGTCTGATGGTACATTTCAATTTGCAATAATACACTAAATAACAATACTAATAATATAATATACTGATTCAGAGCTGGTTGGATATGATTAGAGTATGACTTTTTCTTTTTTATTAATAAAAGTCTGACTAAATCATCTAGTTCCTTAGTTTTTATTTAATATACTGGACTTCAAATGCCCCAAAAAAATCTTCTACAGCCCAGGATAGCATTTCAACTAGACCCTAAAGATGGGTTTTCACTGAACTGCTGCTGAATGGAGGGTATTAAGTCACTGGGTCAGTTTTTATTAACAATGCTGGTTTTCATGGTGGTACAGTAGTTAAGGTTATGGGTTTCAACTTTGCTCTGCCTGTGACTGTCAAGTTCACAACCTGCCAAGATGGAGGAGAACCACTCAAACACAGACTCCAGAATTATTCAGCAACGTTTTTCACAGTTTCATGCAGAATGTGGCTTAGATCATTGGTTGTAATCTCTGACTCTTATGTATTGGCTAATTTATTTTCTCAGTCATCAGTATTTATCCAGCTGTGGTTCTTCTTTCTACTCCTCATAAGAAGTTTTCATTTTGTGGATTTACTCTAAGCACTAGTAAGATAAAGCTGTCGCATGAAGGCAGAGCAGAGCTGGAATAAATGACTGATCCGACTGCTGGAGGGATTCACACTCTCTCCCCAACGCTAATGCTCTTAGTTGGAGTGACCTGTGGCTGCATGGTAGTAGGTTAATCTTGAATTCCTTCATCAGCAGATGCACATGTATGCAGCTGTCTGGAAACACTGAAACATACTGAGGTTTAGGTTTTAGAGAGCTGTACAGAGAGACTGGTGGCTTTGTTAACGCATTATCACTTCTCCCCTGTGGCATGCTGGGAAAGCGTAGAGTGCTGTCTGCTTAGCTGCAGGACATCCGGATCGAACTGGAGGATCAATATTTATTTAGAAACTATTAATATTTGGCTGTATTAAAGATTTTTAATTCATAGTAATAATTATGTGATTAAACACTTTATATCTTCGCCATCAGGTCAATGATCACTGTTAAATTGAAACCCTCCAGCAGATGAAACACTTTTACTGTAATACCATTATACCATTAAGGACAGTGTGATGTGGGAATATTCATGGTATCACACCTTGTTGTTTCCTCACTGCGCCGTCTTGTTACCAACATAGTTGCTTGCATCATTATTGATTTGTGCGTCTGTGTGTGTGTGTTTGTTACAGAGCCGTCATGGCTCTTTAATTAAATTACAGACACACACATACAAGTCCTTGTGTAGTGCAGGGGCCGGAGGTTCACACCATCTCATGAGATCGCAGGTTCAACTCCCACCAGCTTTGATAAGATTATTTCTCTGTTACTGCTGCCTGACCATGACCTTTTGTTGCAAAAATACTCTATGTTTTTAGATTCAGAAATTTCTTTGGAGAAGATCAATATGATGCAATGTTTTGGAATGAATAAGATGATTTACCCAAGTTTGTTTGGAAGCTAAAACTTTTTTCCTAAAAGACAATATATACTTTAGTGCACAATTTTTATTTTATTTTATTTTTTTTGTCATCAGTGGCTCATGTGCTATTCAAATCTGCAATAGTATTATTTCTTTTTTTTCTTTAACCTAATTACTGAAGAGATGCGTAAGGATAGTCAGACTCGGTGAAAGGTGGCAGCACCCCAGTTGTGTTTTTTGGCATGAAATTTATTGGCTAAAATTAAGATTGAGCCTAAATTAGAAGCACATGTTCAACATTTTGCAATAAGATCAAAGTTAGGTAGAAATTGCATGGAACTGTATCTTTTTTTTTTTTTTTATCTCAAATTTCAAACATTCCCCATGAATTTGGATTCTGTCGTTGGTTAGCGTGTGATTGTGATCATTGTCACCACACGTCTTCTCTCACTTGTTTTGGACTTCAAGCCGACCCTGTGTGTTGCCAGCATAACAATACACTCCATATAAGAGCTGCACACCTCGCTGCTGCATAGTCAAACACAGAACGTGCAGTGTTTCTGCCCAACGTTTCCCTCCGCTGGCGGTTCATTGTTGTGTAAAGGTTGTGTAAGGAGACACCAATCTCACTGGAGCTGTTTCTCTGCCGTAGAATCCTGGAAAACAATGGGGAGCTGAATAGGTGTTGACTGGGGCTGCAGCTATTATCTGGCAGGAGCTCAACAGAGCTGAAATGTAAAGAAAAGGTCATGTAAGAGATCAGGTGTGTTTCAGACAGAGATAGCAGGTCGGTCTTAGATATCTTGTATTTCTTGTCAGCAACTTGAGTTGCTCTTTTAGATCAGTTACAACTTAAACAATGTGTACATGGTCAACTGTACATGCATAAACAAAGACATGGCTGCAAGCGACTGTTGTATGTCTGCCTTACTTCGCTGATAAAAAAATCCAAAGCACCAAACGCTGTGGGTTATGACAGGATGTTCCATGTCATTTGACACTGTGTGAAACCCAGATAATATTTAACCGAAAGCTAAGACCCAAACATAAAAGTGAATACATGAAAAATACAATATACAGTCACACTGTGAGAATACCTAGATAATGGGCCCTTGAAGCGTGTTAAATGCCTACATTAGTTTTTATCATAATCATTAACAAAACTAAAAAATAAAATAATACAAAGAAAAGTACGTAAGTACGTAGGGGTAAGATAAGGGCTGCCAAAATTGATTCTGTCTACGAGAAACACTCCCCACTCTCACTAATTGATTGCTTCTATAGAAGAAAAGCACTTTATTGGTTCCTTTAGCCTATAAATCATGTGAATATGTTTAAGAATACACTGTAAGAAACGTGACGATAATGTAGTCTAGGTTAGATAAACCCTCCTCCAGGACTTTTGATAGATTTACATCTTAATAACAGCTTAATCTTGAAATGGATGTTAACCCTTGGGTTGCTACCTTTGGTAAACATTTGTTCTCTCATTCTTATCAGTCAAGTAAGTCCAGTTATGTATTGTAGTTTTTGCATTTTTCAAATGCTTCCTCAAGTTCTGGCTTCCCCTTTGACATGCAGGATTTACAACATATAAAAATAATGTAACAATCGTTGTCATGGGAGATTACAGCTTTAACACTAAAGATTGATTGGTTTTTATGTTATGAAAATTAGTATTTATGTATTATTATCCATCACTGATAAGCTTTAAAAGGCCATTAGGTTGTCCTGTGTGACTTTAACATGTGACATGATGGCTTGCTTTCATAAAGTATTTTTTATTATTATTATAATTTACAGGCTCGACACGCCATTTCATCATCACGTTTACTCATGATGGTATTACATGAATGTAATGACAATTCAAAGATGGCATTATTGAGGATTATGTGAGTGCATGGGTACACACACACGCACACACACAACCCCACTTCATCAGGAGCTGTGATACAGCACTATTCTAGAGACAGGAGGTGGTGCAGGGTTGAATGGGCTTCATTGTGTTCAAACAACTGTCTTGGAGACAGACTGGCGAGCCAGCACACATACACACACACACACACACACACACACACACACACACACACACACACACACGTTGTCACTGGTCACTTTTGATACGTTTGGAGAGTGGCCTAACCTTTCCCACTGTCCCCAGTTCTCTGTCCAAAAGTCGTGTACAGTAGTCAGTGTCCTTAGACTCTTTATTGGTGCACTTTACATTTTATTGGCATTTCCTTCATTATTGGTTTACAATCAAGTTATTCAAACCTCAACTGCTGAATCACTTGATTAATGAGTCAAGGAAAGTTCAAGTTCCACACAGCTGCTATACCAGCTTGCCAGGACTCAAACACCCTTCTACATCACTGAAATCCCTTATTTGGTATCTGAGTATTATGGTTTGTTGTTGTGTTGACAATGTTCAATCCAAGACAGGAAACAAGAAATAAAATCTGGAAAGAACTAGTGTGCATCAAACGTGCTAACTTATTAGCTGCAGCATTGCATGGGGTATTTCCAACTTGCATGCGTGCGAGTTCACAGTTCATGTTTGAGCAATGCCACTTAATGACTTTTGCTTTTTGCGAATCTAGTCACCCTCTGCAAATGTTAAATGCCTTAGTTTTTACAGCATGAATGCCCCGTAATTCTCTATTTTGTGTATTTATTTATTTTTGTAGTTAAAAGAAAAACAACAATGTTTTCCTTAATGAACCAAAATCAGTTATAACCCCAGAATTGGTGTCAAACTGAATTTTGTGTTGTTAGGCCAAGATAGATAGATAATAATATCTAGACCATACTAACAGGCTAGACAATAAATAAACAAACACCACAGTACAAAACACGATGAAGCTGAGAGATTACAAAAATTACACTGACGGCTGGCACAGACACACACACACACGCTGTGTTGGCTGTCTCGTGTGTGTGTGCACATGCTGTTAGATCTGTCTTTTCTCTCACACACACAGATGCTATGACACTTTTTTCTATCTAAAACACGAGCTTCCTCTTTGCTCCCAACTCTCTTACCTACTGATCGTACGTCACAGTGTATGTGACACAGACAGTAATACATGACAGTCACACTGACTGTATGAACACATGCATGACGCACATAATGATCTACAGAGTTCACATGAGAAACACCTGCATGCAGTTGATGGACACTAAATATGAACAGTATGTTTTCTAAGCTGCAGTCTGTTGTAACTTCCACTTTATTTATGGCCTTGACTTGCATGCAACACCCCTGTCCACATTTGGCTTCAACATTTACTCAAGATCTTTTTGACCAACATTTGAACTTTTACTTATATCAGCCTGAGCAAAAAGCAACATTGTTCTGTATATGCACAGATAAACGTGTTTGTCTAAAGTACAAGAGAAAAAAAGATTGGGTTGCCCAAATTTGATTTCCTTGTCAGGTTATACATGCAGGTGGTGGAGCCTCTCCCCACACGGAGTGACTAATCATAAATTTCGAATTTAGAGTACAGTCTTTAGTGTCCTTAGACTCATGCTGGGTGCTACTAATGGGTGCATTTATTACATTATTGTTTTACAATCGTGTTTTTCAAGTCTCCAAAGTGGAATCATGAGATGAAGGATTCAGAAAGAGTGAGAGATTCAACCTTAATCTTGTTCCTTTGATGTTTTGGCTGACAAGATTAAAGTTCGCCCACATAGTACAATGATTGACAGGTCATTACTGGAAATTTTGCATAAAATGCCACTGAATGTGCAAAAAAATATGACATTACGATCTATCTTTTAATGCAGTTTTACAAATTACAGCTCAGAAGAAAAACACAGTCATCATCTGGTGGACAATGAGCTGATTCAGTGCTTGAGGACAGGCTGACTTTAGTTAGTTAGTAAAGGAGTGATGGTGAAACCCCCCCCCCCCCCGCCTCTGAAGATCTCAAGGTTGTGCTTATCATTACAGTCTTCTAATCATGTGCTGTCTTATTGCAATACGCACAGACACACGTGAATCCTTAGTTACAAAGTTTCATCTCATTTTCTCATTTCAGGTCACCTCCTACCTCCTCTCTACCTATTTTTGTCTCCTTCTCTCAGACTCACTCTTGTTCAATGTCACACTGCCTCTCTGCAGGCGTACTACCATTACTGCCAATCTGCCGTCAGTGTTTTTTTTATCACCGTGTTGGGTTGTGATGGAAAGGCTGCTGAGAGAAAAGCTCTATTAGTGAACATGTGGATTTTCCTTTCACACGAACTTGGAGGATTTCAATAAATGCTAACTGAGAAACAGGGTCTGTGAAGAATTTAGAAGACAGTGGATAATAAATATGTAGATGAAATAGATTATCATGCTTTTATTTTGTTGTGAACTGTCAATTAAACAAAAATGGACCTCTGTACGAACCCTCAGCACAGTCTTTACACTGTTATCTCGGAGGCTAAAATTGAAATCACTGGTGAGTCATGTGTTGGTTAGTCTTTCGTGTTAGTGTTTGAGCACTGTGTTCTGCAACAAACTACACCAATTTTTTTGTTTTTCAGTACTTTGTGCAGCACAACTTTCACATCCTCTTGCTAGTACCGTGGTACATTACACCTTTGTCCAATTCCTAATTGACAAATCAAGATTCCTTGCAGTGTTCTTATAGCAGAGGCATACCATAGGAAATGTTAACATCCAGGGGAAAAGAGACATGATATGTGAGTGTGGTGATTGTTTGGGCCATCATCCACAAACTGAAAAGATCCTGGGATGAATTGGGTCAGGGTCTGGGTGGGCTGGTGTCTCTGCTGGGCACTTTAGTGGGAAACCATGTCAACAGTAACTTAGGGAAAAAAATCAACTCAGAAAAATGGCTCCTTTTATTGAATGTGGACTATTGAGGAACAAGACTTGGTGAGAGGCAGGAAGTGTGTGTGTGTGTGTGTGTGTGTGTGTGTGTGCGCATATTTGAACGTCCATAATTCTCCCTCAAAGACTCATTGACAAGGCATGAAGTTGTAGAAAAGCCCCCTGACTGTTCTGTGCCCCTCGCTGTTTTCAGCCACATAATGTAGCATTTCATCAGTAAACAGAGAGGCTCGTTTGTGCACCTAAATGATCCACTTTATCTATTTGAGCATACAGGCGTATTTGTCTTCAAATTGTACCACAACTCAACCAGATGGACGGGTCTGCCATTGTCAGTTAAATTCAGAAATTAGTTGTTTCGGTTCACGACTTTCTTTGTGCTGAACAGAACACTTCATTTGTGGTGAATCAAAGAATACAATACACACTTGCACAAAAACACATGCATGAATGGGAGATATTAACATCAACAATGGTGGTGGGGAGACCCTCTCACCTCTTGTCAGTGTGCGAGTCACTGTCGGCTGAAAACTCATCACGTTAAGAAGAACCGGGTGTCACCCCACTGAATCACATCCTGTTTCCTGAATGGCTCCCCCTCTGCTCGCACTAATTTCTCTCATTAAAGAAATCCACCTTCTCCTCCTCCCCTCGCTTGTCTTTACTCTGTCCTCTCTAACATGGCCCTTTAAAGGTCACAGGAATTTGTTTGCATTTTGCTGGGGAGCAAAAGCCACCACCACCACCCTCACCCCCACCCTCCATCCTGCTCCTCTTCTTACATTGATTTAAACAGAAATGATCCAGGAAATGACACTTATTCAGCTCCTGATTGGGGGGGGTGGTGGGGGGGAATAAAGAAAAAAAAAAAAAGTAAAATGTAAGCAATGCAAAGAGCAGGAAATTGAATGAGCAGTGAAGTGGAAGGCAGCCGGAGCATTTCTGAGGTGAAGGCAAAAAGTGTTTGGTGTCGGCAGAGGAGAGCCAGCGTGGTTTAGAGCCAGGGTTCACACCACAGATCAGTGAAAAAAGGGACTCTGTCTTCTCAAATTTATTTATTATTAATTTTGTGTAGTAGAGTTTTTTAACTCTAACAAAGTCCTGCCTGAACTTCTTCAGCACCTTTTTTAGTTTTTAAAATAACTACATGCTGCAAACCGCCTCTCTTCATGAGACAAAGCCACAGGCATATAACGTAGCTGTGAAACAGATGGGATACAGATGGTAGAAGAAAAAAAAAAATAGAAGAGAAACGGTTGTTGATATAGAAATGTCTAAGAATAGTTAGGGAGTCAGAGGCAGGTGTTGAACAGGTAGCTGAACTGAGGGACCGGTTTTCAGTATTTTTAGTGTAATAATAAAGCCCCTTAAATCCGGTCAGAAATTCAACCAAAAACATTTTTTTTTTTTTTTTTTTTTTTTTTAATAAAAAATTTCTCTCATAGCTGAGAACAACAAATGCGCTGCAAATTGTTTTGTTGGTGTTGGTGCAGAAATGATTTATCCTGCACAGCATTAAGACCATATAATATGATTTTTTTTTTTTTTTTTTTTTTTTTTTTTTAAACGTCTCTACTGAGAGGAAAAGCTGAAAAATCCATTCTCTGTAGTGCTTATTGACACATGAGTGACTGATTGGATCTGATTGCAATATTTCTCTTCATGACTTCATATAATTGTGGTCAGACTGAAACACCACTGCTCCAAAATGTCAACAGCTGTAAGAGTGTAATCTTTGCAGACTGATGTTTTCCTCCAGTATCTTTAATTTGTCTATTTTCATAGCTAGTGTCTCATTTAAAAACCACCACAAAATGCCAAACTAATGTGATTGTTTTAAGTTCAAAAGCCTTTAAATTGCAGTTCGACCCCTTTTGAGCCTGATTTATAGCACAGTAAATGGCATGTTTGCATTACCTTATTAAATTATAAAATTCTTGCTTCGCTGAGCGCAACATCAGTTGTTGTGTCCAGTTCCAGTGCAAGCCTGAATGCAAAACTGCACTCAGGAGGAAAACAAGCACATGTGAATGTACAGCAGCAATTACATGTAAAATCTCTTATCCTGCCATCACAAGAGGAAAGGTATAACAGCACTAAAACACCCTCTGCAATTGTAGCGTGTGCGTGTATGAGACTGATTTAATTGCTGAATGCTGATTTGAAAGATGAAGAGTAGTCCATGTGACACACTGCATGTGTTAGCCGGGGGCCTTTATTTAGGTCAACAGAAAAGGGGCAGGTAGTCATTAGTGGGAGTTTTTTTATTTATTTTGGCAGGGTGTGGTGGCCTAATGTATACTGAACTTGTATTAGACACTGCTACAACTGTTAACTGGTTCCACATTAACAACCCGCAATGTTTTATTTTCCCCATAAGAGGATATAGAAATAAAAATGTTTTCATGCTGTGCTGGAGCTGTATCGGCAGCATTTTGCATATGGAGCCTTGCATGCAGCTCATGCAAAGTTTTGTGATGCAGGTGACGATAAGCTTGCTTAGACTCGAAACAAACTACAGTTAAATCTGTGTATCCCCAAAGTCACTGAAACCACAATGCTTTTGAAGCATCTGGTTTACTGCAGAGGATAAAAAATTGGGTCTCTGGGTGACAATGTGCTCATTATTGAATTCAGCTGCTGTTTGATGTGGCTCTAAAGGAAATCTGCATATTTACTGCACATGTTGAAGTGTCACAAGATCAAGGCCTAGAACAGCAATAAGTCCTATATGCAGTTCTTAATATTGACGATGGCGTTATAATAGTAATAGTAAGATTTGATTTTGTTGACGTTCAGTTGTCTTCCTGAGGACTAACGTTTATTCCCCTGGTAGGAGATCAGGATGGGCTTCATGACATCCCTCCCCACCCCTGATCTTCTTCCTCGACGAAAGCATAAAAATGCACTGGAAATGAAGTCAGACTATTTACATTTTTTAAAGATTTTCCATTTGTCTCCAATCAACCAAAGCGCAGAAGACGCCTGAAGTGGCTCATCAAGACGCTGCGTTCCGAATCAACAAAAATAAAGTAGCAGCAGAGTGGATGTATCGGTCTGTTTATTTTAATACCTCGACAGCCAGAGCCAGAGGCACAAACATTCATTAAGACTCAAGGATGAATTTATTGGAGTTTGGTGGTTAAAGGTCAAAATCACAATGACCTTACAAAATGCTGTTTTAGCATTGTGGATGCAATATCTCAATAATGCCACAAAGGAACTTGTGTAAAGTTGGCACAAATGCCCACTCTGACTCAAGAATGAATTGATTAGACAAAGGGCGAGGTTACAGTCACTCGGATAACGTGGTTTTGGCCTTGTAAATGCAATAGCTCCTGAATGAATTGAGGCAATTTCTTCAAATTTGGTAGAAATGTCCTCTTGGACTCAAAGACAAACTGATTAGACTTTGGTGGTCGTAGGTCAAGGTCAGTATGACCTCAGAAAACACTTACACACGATACTCAAGCCTTCACACAGCTGCTATGTCAAGATTTAACACAAATAGTCTATATTTTACATATATATTTTTGGACACTTGATAAGCATGGGTGTAATCTAAAACTAGTCAGAGTGGGAGAGGCATACAAATGCAAGGCAGTCACCATGGCTCTGTCACAGTCATCTCACAATGTGGAAAATCTAATGAATAACTCAAACATTAAATCCAGAAATACTTTGTCATGTCAGGCCTCATTATTGAGCATCAGCTACTTGTTATTTATTTTACTGTGCCTCAAAGTCCATTTAGTGACTGATGTGGAATTTTAGATGGAGTTTGGCCAGTTTCCATGGATGATGTGATGGAAAGCTCCTGAACAGCCACTAAATGGACTTTTTTGTGGTCTGTCTCATCCTGTTTTGTTGTTCCGATATGAGGACACTCCAAACTACCACCACAAGTTTGGGCTGATTACGAAGAGCACAGCAAAGCCACTTCTGTGTGTCATGACTCTTTTTATAGACTGAGGTGTCAACTCAAGCCAAGAATAAATCAGAGGCCCTGAGGATGTTTTGCTGGTTGTTTACACATGGGTTCAACTCAACAGTTAATGCACGAAGTCTATTGACATTTAAGAGACACATTTCATATACCCCTACATGCCTACTGTCACATTGTGACTTATGTCTGATCACCAGTCTCTGTTAAGTTGTTCCTCTTTAAAATTCAGTTATTTTCAGGCTCATTTAGAGGTTTGTGTAAAATTAGACTGAAAGTGGAAATGTAACAAATGGGTCTCTGCAGGGACTGATTTGTGCCTCTGCATCTACATGCTCATTTGACACAACAAAATGATCTGTTACCTGATGTCAAGTTCATTACTTAAGTCTACAAATTAAATTTTCCTCACACATTTTTCTTCCTTCTTTCTAATGCAATGTGCTCCAGTGGCAGCCGTGCCTTGGAGCTACTCCTACCTGTCTGTAGGCTTTAGCCTATTGTCTAAGGGCATTTGTAGTTTCTTCATCATGTTGTCACCTCCAGTGATTTGTCATAATAATAATAAAAATAAATAATGTATCATGTTGATGTGCTGTAATGCTTTGTGAGGAGCTCTGATCATTTGGCTATGCACAAAGCAAGTAGCTTAGTGTTGAGTACAGTCTGAAGCTGTGCAGCATGGGAGCTTTAAAATGTCAGCAAACTCTCTCTGGCTTTCTTTCTGTGTAGGCCCAGGATGACAAAGGAGGCAAAAAACAGGTAGACATTTTTTTTTTTTTTTTTTAAGCCTGGAGCAGAGAGGAAGATGGAGACAGGAAAAAAAAAACACTGAAGGAGAGACAGGAGGAGAAAACGAGAATGACAATGAGGTGTCAGCAAGAGGAAGATTGAAAATGGTGACAATAGGTGTTATATGTGTGTGTCTGTGTGGCTATGTGTGTATCTAAGTGTGCACATCTGTGTGAAGATTAGCATGAGCAGCAGCAGGAGAGGGAGTGCAGCAAACAGCCCTGGGTTGTTTACCCAGCTCTCAGAGGGATCGGACATGCTAGCATGCCGCCTCCTCTCACTAAAGCACGTCCTGCTGACAAGTAGCTCAGGGTGCCTGACATTTCGCTTTTCACCCCCCCCCCCCCCCCAATTTTCCTTTTCTTCCACATACTGGACCTTTCCACTTGTGCAGGTGGGGCTTGTGCTGTCGAAAAGGGAAAACAGGTCGGTAGAGATAAGAGCACTCCAGATTCTAACCGGTTAGCTGAGCGGCTGAACGTTCAAGGTGGGCTCCAGTGGCAAGGAAACATGAGCTGAATGTAGACGTACGGTGACTGAATGGATGTCTGTTCTTGAGCAGCTGCTGACAAATCATCCAAACAGCTTGAATTTGATCACACATTTATATTGCGCACAACTGGGACTTTGAAGGGTCTGTTCACTCTTTTTACAAAACATATTTTCATTATTCTGATAGTGGTAGTTTGCCATGTGCAGGTTCTGCTTCCATTGGTAAAAAAAAAAAAAATAAGTAGATTTGCGAGACATAATACCACCAGGCTTTGAACAGTTTTCATGGGGACTATTTTTGGCAGAAACTAGTTCCAATGAAAACTGTTCACAGCGAGGTTAGTGGATTATCCAGAGTTGGGGGGATTTTGTTTCTGCAAGGGCATTATGCTTTTCAGATTTTTTTTTTTTTTTTTTTAATCAACAATAGATCAAAGACTGTATAATGTAAAAGGGGGTCACCTGTAGTGATGAACTGACGGATAATTATTACCCGATTCTGCAGGTGCCCTCGGCCATACAGAGCGTTTTAGCGTCTTTCAGCTCATTATTTTGGTTTTATGGACCACAGCTGTCACACTACTATCACCAAACAGCACACAGACAAAGTTAACAACTAGATGGTGAATATAATGGATCATTTAGCAGCTAAAGATATAGATCAGTAGTTAGTAGAGACCACAGCTGTGTCTCACTTCAATGGATGCATTTGAATTGTGATTGCGTGACAGCGGTGTGACTATGGGCTGTATTGGGTGAAAGTATTGGGTTTCAGCTCAGTTCAGCAGCTAACGACAACTGTTAAAACCACGCGCCTCAGGTTTTTGCGGGGGGGGGGGGGGGAGTTGCATTTTGTCAAGGTTGCCAGTTGTCAGGAGCCACGCTTTGCGACTCAACCATAAGGGCAAGTACAGCTGGTGATGTGAAACCAAAGTCCTCCGTTGGCCAGATTGTCTAATTTCAGATGTATAGCACCACAACAACTTAATAGGATAGGAATATGTGATGTTATATTTACAGGTAGCTGAAAGGTCTATTCACCTCTATTGTGCTGGGGAGGCAGCACAAATCTCAGAGACAGATGTCAGAAACCTCAGCAAGGCAGATTATCATTTCCTTGATACCGCTGAAAGGAAGTGAGGAATGTTTTTTTCAAGTTGAGTGAAGTTACCCTTAGACATGAGAAAAGCAGGGAGGGTCAGTAATGAAGGAAGTCTCCCTGATATTGTAAGTAAAGCATTTCCAGATTGCAGTCTCTGATCTGGCAGCTGAAAACCTTAAAAAGTGAATTAATGAGTCTGTCTCTTCGACTCTCCTTCACTGATTCTGACATCGACTGGTGCAGACGAGACAGACTGCAGCCACTGAGACCTCTGTCAGCCAAAAGAAGAGTAGAGCTGTATTGTACTTCATCTGCAGCGCACTGTGTTTTATGTTTTCACTGTCTTCCCACCTTTTTGTGTATATGTATTTATCAACCTCTTGCCCTCTTCTCATTTATCATCTGCTTTACCATAACAGTGCACTAAATTTACTTTTTATTAAAAGAAGATGCCTTGACACTGTGTACAGATAATTTGCTCTGAAACTGTGCATGTACTGTTCAGTTACAGTAATTATCTGTCTCTCAGTCAAGCCCACTCTCTCTGCAGCCTTTTGGGTTATTATGTAACAGAACGGAGGTCAAGGGCAGCTGCGTTAATTTGCTTTCTGATAGTTCTGCAATTAACTTGCTCTTAGCCCAGAGAAGTCCCATCCAGCCCTGAGCTCCATAATACACAGCTGTGCTTGGGTCAGTTCGAGCTGCACACCTCTACATCCTGTTCTCCCACCAGGTGAAACCTGGTGAAAGCTGCAAATCCCAAGGCTGTTAAAATGGAGAATGGATGCACGTCATTTGTTGCTTTGAATGAGAGGCTTCTATGGCAACAGTGCAGGAAGCAGATCTGAGGTTTCATCTTAAGTAGCACTTGAACTGCACTGTTGCAGAGGATTATATAGCAAGATCTTTTTCTTCATTTCACAAACTCTTCTCTAACCTTTCTTTTTTTTTTTGTGGAACCTGCTCATGCAATGCTCTGTGCTGTCAAACATAGCATCACTGTGGACAAACTGGAGTTTGTGGATTTACTTTAATAGCGTTCCCTCTGCACAGACAGGAAAACATTGAAGAAGGTTATTTGACTGGAAATAGGTCAGCAGTTAGAGCTTCACCAAACCTTTTTTATTTTTATTTTTTTAGATCTACTGTTGATTCTCCAATATTAAGAACAGAGCTGGTGCTTCATTGTGTGTTACTGTTGGAAGTAACACAAATTTATGTGGCCCAGAGCTCATTCCCAAGCAGATGTCTTTAAAGTGACGCATTCCATTTTTATTTTCCGATGGGTCACAGCGAGGTTAAAGGAGGATTTAAGCCACAGGGGAGTCATGGATTGGGGAAAGGGGAGTGAAGTTTAGTTTTAAGAAGTTATATTTCCTGACATTTTTATTTGCTCTCCATCTGCTTTGCTTCTCTGCTCTGTTCTGTGCTGTTGCTAAAATTAACTTCAAGTCTGAACGTGAGAAAGAGGGTGTGGTGCACAGACTTGCAGTATTATGGTGATAACAGTAACGCACACAATGAGCCACAGGCTCTTGTTCACTCTTGCAGCAAAAATGCGCACACATACACACTTTCTACTTCACAATACACAGTCAGAGCCAACAACTCTGAATTCCCAGTGTGCACGGCGCCTCCTGAACTGTGCCTGTAGCAGATAAGTGAGCTGTGGAGTGCAGAGACGAGCCCTGTGATCGTAGTTGGCACAATCTGGACAGTGACACAACCCGCAGAAAATGCCCCCCCCCAAAAAAAGACGTCTTCGTCTTCGCTGTCACACGTGCAGCAGCGACTGCTAATCAATCTGTCACCCCCCCCAACAGAGAAAAGAGGGGAGGGCATGTGTCTGAACGTGTTCTTTGGGGTTATGTGAGGTGAACTATGTAGTTGTGGTATGAGTCAATAAATAGGTCAGCTGATCCATCGCAGCTTTGACAGAATGAATGCAGATTTCCAGCTGAATGTGTTAACTCATATTTCAGTTTGAAGTAACCAATACCAATTACGAAAAAAGGCCTTCACTTTACACTAATTAAGTCACAATTACAAAGGCAGTTTCACACAAAGGTTATTAAGATTATGTAGATGAATGTTAATTAGCAGCACGTGTCAACTTTCTGAACAGGATTCTTCATTAAATACGTTTTTATGCGAGTTTTCAAAGCTGCGCACAGCAAGTGAAAAGTTCAAAGAAATCTGTAAATTACAGGTGCAGAGATGGAGCCAAAAAAAAAAAAAAGAGAGAGAAAATGAGATGAGAATCATAAGAAAACTTGGCTTAAAGGACAAGCTTCTTAATTTTCACATTTCAAACAGCCAAAGCTTGAACCTGAGCTAGACTTTTTTTCTTTTCTAAATCTGCTGATTGAAGCCAAAGATTCTTCAGCTGTTGCCAACTCTTTAATCCTCTGTATTGGTTTGTGCAGCTATCTTACGGACACATTAACTCTAATGATTGCTCTGCATGGTCAACAATCAAGCAATGTTACAGGAATGGGTATTCCCCTGTGCCATGATAATGGTGCCATTAAAAACAGAACACTTGAAGAAGTTCAGATCTTCAGCCCTTAATTAGACCCACCGGTGGTTTTATCAGTTTTCTTCTTCCACAAAGTTTTCTTCTTCCGCAAACCCCATGATAAACTGCAGTTTGAGTAGCTACACCCTCGTGATTTAGACTTGATTTAGACACTGCTGTGTCAGTTATTTGACGTTGTTATAAACAAGGTTGGAGCTAATTCCTAAAATATATACTCAGTATCTGCATACTGACAAGCAGACAGACACCCCGTGGTCAAGTCAAGTGACACTTGACTTGACCACGGGGTATCCCCTGGTCACACATTAGCAACCACCTCATTTTCACTTTCACTTTCTTCTGAAACCTTCTCAGTTTCCCTGCAGCTGTTTTTTTCCCACAGCTTCTTTTTCAGCGCTTAAACTTGCTTCAGTGTTTAGACTTTGTACTGTTGTGTCAAGACTAGAATATAATCAGATTGGCTCCTGTAGCTGTCTTCAGATTTCATGCCAGGAGCAGGTGGTGTTGACTGTCATTTGACAAGAGCTTCGGCCATTGTGGCGTTTACGAAATAAGTGGTTATTATACGTCCTCTAGCAGGACTACATCTTCAGGGCAGGCTACAGTGAATCGCTACTGGAAAGTGATAAGATGGGTCAAGGCTAGCTGGTTAGCATGCTAACTTCAGTAGAACAAGCGACGTGATCGACACAAGAGTTAACAATAGCGTTGCTTTCCACATCTGAAGACGAAGAAAAAAGAAGAAGAAAAATGAACTCCTTTTTAAAGTTAATCTCAACTTCCATGAAAGCACAGATCTAGTTAACTTCTTGTCCAGAGAGCACGTCCAAAGAAAGGGAGAGTCTGGAGACGTGTGCCAAGTGCTTTCAGGCCTTCGACTGGTTGTCTTCTGCAGTCGGTGAAGAGAAGATGACAGCAGAGACGGGCTGAAAGCAGTTTTACCCCGGCTCTCGCTGCGTTTGTGAGATCACATAGCTGACAGGAATCACCTGATTCCTTCTTTTCATCTCGCTTTGTGGGCGTCTGTTTCTGCATCTCTTTCCAGTTTCACCTCTCTAATGCGCCACTCTGCCTCCACCCTTCCCTCACCCTCCATCTTTTACTCTGTCACTCTCTGTGTTTACATGCACTCGAATAATTTGATTAGAGCCAACAGGGTAATATTGCAACTGTCAGATAAACCCCTTTAGAGTTATCTTACTCGCATTAAGGTTGTAATCGCAGAAGCAGAACTCGATTAACCCAGCTGGATTACTCAAATTCCTCTTGGCACCTATACAGCTTAGTGATTTCCTTCTCTGGCATAAAAAAAAAATGTCATTGCTGGCAGCTAGCATTTTTTTTTTTTGGGGGGGGGGGGGGGGGGGTGGAGGTGTTAGCAAAACAGCTTTTTATCACTGTAAATAACTCAGCCTGTGCTTCGGTCCAATTTCATCATCTTGTGTAAGAGGCACTAAAGGTCCATCCATTCTGCTGCATTCACTTCTTGTTAGCCTGTTTTCTTCCACACTAACATTATTAGCTGATTTTCGTTTATTACAGACATATTTTTTTCTAATGCACAAGTCAGCTAATACGTAACAAGAAAGTGCAGGAGCAGTATTTAATTCTGTGATGTTCCTTTAGTGTCACAGAAAGCCAAAAACAAAGGAAGGAAGAATTAACGGGGACAGATCGGCCTGAAACCAATAATTATTTTCATTATCCATTTTAGTTCGGTGGTTATTATTTTATTGTTTTGTCAATAAAACGTCAGACTGATGTCTTTTAGATGTCTTTTTTTTTTGAACAAGCAGCATCAAAAATGTCATCATTTTAAATCAACAAATGTTTGATATATTTGCTTTAAAAATAACTTGCTGATTGCGTGTGGATGTGGAAGTAATGTTAGGTAGGTTACAACTCTTTACCATTATTATAAGCTCCTTAAGCCACACACTGCTCAGCATCAGGATTTATTGATCATCGTAACATTTCAGTCACTTCATCAAAAGTATTTTAAACAGGTGTCCCACCCCCCCACCCCCACCCCATCCCC
>CM076650.1:4037575-4095986 GCA_038496675.1 Rachycentron canadum
CCCCATCCCCCACCCCCATCATATGCTTGCAGCTTTTGGCTCTTTTTTTCAGGACTTCCACTACATCTCTCTCTCGCTCTCTCCCCCCCTCCCTCCGTTTATTTCTCTTCCTTCTTCCATCTCACATCGACAGTCACGCATCCTCCTGCTGCACCAGCACTCGCACTGTTGTCTTCTTTTCTCACCTTGTGCTTCCCCTTTAAAACTGCCCTTTTTGCCCCTCTTTCTCCCTTTAGCTGTTCGCTTTTTTTTGGATTTTTCTCTCTCTGCATTCCTCTCTCTAATCACTGTCTATCCCCTCTCTTCCCTCCCTCTGATCATTCTTTCTCCTCGAGTGCCTCCATCGACGTGTAATTAAAAACAGTTGCCGAGGCCGAACGAGCTGCGCTCCAGTGTAATGCCTGACTCCTGTTGTCCTCCTGCTCCTCAGCTTGGAGCTGATTCACTTCAAAAAACATTACCAGCATCAAAATGCCTAATAGAAATAGGGGAGTTATATTGAGCAAACACTGCAAGAGGTGAATTTATGGTTGTCAATTTCATGACTGTGGGTTGATGAGGGTTCTGGCCATTTCTCAGCATTGGATATCCTGTTATGCATAACACGGCAACAACACCGGACACAATGGCACCATTATCTGACCTGATTCTACACTTTCAGCAATTACTGCCTGGAGTGTAGACTAATGCAAAGACCATAAGGCTCAACAAGAGCCAAAATGGACCCTTTCTAATGGCTTCCATCTTCCTGTTTCCGTAATAACAATGGTGGCCATACAAACAATAGGAATGTGTCAGCAAATCTCTGTTTTTTTTTTGTTTTTTTTTGGGTGTTGGCCTAGTTCAGCTAATCCCAGGCCTGTGTGTATGCCAGTATTTTGTGTGTGTGGCTCAAGTTACAAGCAACCCATTGTGATCGGAGCATCAATGACGTGTAGTAGACTGGTGGTCTGACCTTGCCAATTGACCAGATCATTAGCCGGATGGCTGGTTTTGTGAAATGCAACGCTGGCTGCTTTCAACTTGAGATGATGTAGTGGATTGGAGAGGAGGGCAGTAACCAAAAAAAAGGAGATGAAAGGATGTGGCAAGTACCAGCAGGTGTGTCCTCAAAAAGGCCGTGCGCTCATATGGGTAAACAGATGCACACAGAGAATCGATGGTAAACTCCAGTGCTGTCTGCTGCATTTTTTAAAATTTTTGTCCTACACAGATAGACACAGTGACGCCTGTATGTTCAGCAGGTAGAGCTCATACCCCCACAGATCCACTGCAGAGACCACTGTCGACCCTCCAACTCTCACTCATCCTCTCTCTCTCTCTCTCTCGCTCACACACACAGAAACAAAACTAATGACTTCAATTCTTCAGGCACAAATAGAAGAGGTTGTCCTCGCAGAAAACAATTCTCAGTTCAGCAGGCATCCGAGAGGAAGGCAAGAAGGATGGGAGGGGAAAAAAAAAAAAAAACAGTGAGAGAATTGGTGTTTTCATCCTGTCTTGAAAATAATGACACACCTGGGGAAAGCATTGCAACAAGGAAGAGAATCTTTGTTTACTGTCAAGATGATCTGCAGAGACCTGTCATTACCAGTGATGTTGCACAAACGCTAGTGTGAGTCAGCGTAGGACACCATAACAGTCACCACGCAGAGCGGTAACAAGCTAACAGAAGCTGGGCTGTAGCCATTGGCCTTTTTGCTTTCTGACAGAGTTAGAAGAGTGAGTGGGCGGGGCGAAAAAGAGGAAGATGGATGCTACAAATGACTGAAGAGGAGTGAATCGCTGCAGTGAAATTGCTGTTTAAGAGAGCTGCGAACAGTGCAGGGGGATTGTTGGAAATTGGGAAGATCGAAGAAAAACTCTTTTGTAGTGGAGGGACATTTTCCCATAGGCCACAGATGTATACTTGGCTTATCTTTTTAATTTAGTGTTGAGTCAACATGGGTGGGTGGGCGGGGCTGCAGGGACTCATAGTAGCTTTTCAGGACAGAACATTGTAGAGATATTGTAAATGCAATATATGTACTAAATATCAAATATAAACTGTATATATGACATATGTACATAGAAAATTTCAAATTGGAACAATTTTCATATATTGACGTGTTTGTTTTTTTTATACTTTTATCTTTTTGTAGAAATACAAGTTAATATTATACAGGAGGGAAGGGTCCAAAAGTCTGAGACCACTTTGCCAGAATTTGCCAGAATTTGATAGACAAATAGAAAAATATTGTCAAATTAATAGAGAAAACATATACAAGCACATAACTTACTGTGTGTGTGTGTGTGTGTGTGTGTGTGTGTGTGTATAAATTTGCATTTATAAGTTCAATATATATTGTTGACATATGATTTAACATGTTTAAAAGTTTATTCATCATATAGATATTTTAAATGTACATACACAACTTTTACTATGGGTATCACATATCACTTCCAGGAGGATGTATATATGTGATAACCTTGATATAGGTGTATGTCATATTACATTTATTTATGGGGAGAAACTGATCCCAGATCAGATCCAAGAAGACAGTGGTGGTGATAATGGTGAACTAGGATTTTCACTGTACGGTGTGACTCATTCTCTGTGGCTAAGCCTCATTAGCTATGTCTTCAGGATCCCTGTTACTGAAAAATAACATTTCAGTTCTCAGCCTTTCAATCACGACCACCTTCATCAAATATGTAAGATATCTTACATAAGACTTCTAACATTAGCTGACAAGGCTGCACAAGTGAATTATGGAAAATCCTGTTTAATGTTGCACTGAATTTCCAATTCAAAACACAGGAATTAAATCAGATTTTACTCTGAAGCCCATTCATGTTTAAAGTATAAAGCTGTGGATTTAGTAGTTGGACAAAACAATCATCACTCAAGCTTTCAACCACATCCTGTGGTCTAAATCAGCAGATGGAGTTGAGTTCAAATTCAGGGTTGATTGATTAAAATTATTAAAAGGTTGTTAAAGCTCTGCTGTGTTTAATCTAAACAATTAAAGAGGCTAATATTTTCAATTTTTTTGAGCAGCAGAGAAACAAAAAAGTTTTTGTTTGTTACACCCTTCAATTATATGGGAATAAACAAGTAATCTAATTTGTAAAATAACTGAGCAGTTGAAATGGACAAATTGGATTCCTGCTTTTATGACTCATTTCAATTTCTACTACAAAAAAATGCTCTTCATTTTAGCTTTTCAGCAGTTTCAGTCACACAAAACCTTTTTTTTTCAGCATTGCTGAGATAGTTACCTTATTGTATTGGTGAAGTGAAAGCAGCAACATCATTATCTGGACAACAAAACATCTGCACTGACTGAAATACTACGACAATTACGAGAACAATTATTATTATCACAGCTAAAAATAACAGGATTAATGATAAATCACAGCTGTAGCTTGATAGGTTTTTTGGCTCAATAAGAATAATTGCAACTGTTGCAGTCTAGAGGAACATGTGAGCGACTGAGAGGAGGAAAGGAGGAGGACAGTGTGCCATTACAGAAGTAGACACTGCAGAGATGGGGCAAAAATAAATAAATAAATGCAACCAATAACAGAGAAATCGGTGCTGAGCAGCCGAGAAGAGATCAGGATCTTCACTGTGCTTGTGAGCTGCTGGTGTTGGAGCGTTTCAGCAAGCGAACGTTGGATTGGAAGGAAGGAAGGAAGGATGTGAACGAAGAGAACAGCTGAATCAGCCTGAATAGAGGAAAAGAGAGTTCAGCCGAGCTTTATTGTCCCTGAGGTACGCTGACTGTGCAGTTTTTACAGTTACAAACGAAAATATACAAGTACACAAAATCAATACATGGATCACCTACTACTACTACTACTACTGCTGCTGAAATACTATGTGCTCTTCAGCTCCCAATACTGTTCACGATAAACCTTTGTTGCAGTGTCAGTAATATTAATATATTTACTTTAATGATATAAATATGATAAGAATGATAAGATATGGATGACAAGAATATGTTTGCAGTGATATTGTGTTCTGTGTGACGGCAATGTTGTCTTAATAGGTGGAGATTATTTCTGGTAAAGGTGCGTTTGACTATTTCCTCAAAGTTTTTATTTGTATTTTGTGGCTCTGGAGGAGCTTTGCCAAGTCTGAGTATTTTAACCAAGGATGCTAACGAGTTGTATGATGGGAAGCATAGGGTCCAATTTTGTTGCTGCTTTACCCATTAAACTGAGGGCCAAAATCATGGTCTTTTGGCAATTTGTCAGCTTAATTTTTTTTTTTTTACCCCTAAAGTTGGCTCTCTCAAATTTCACAGCCTTAAAAAGTTGTTTATACTTTAGGAAGAGTACATTTGTACTGTGAATTATTTTTTAAACCCCAGGAAGATCCAGGAAATGACACATAGGGAGGTCCATATCAGTAGTAAGCAGTGGATCATCCCCTCCGCACAAGATCACATAGGTTTCATCCTTTGGCCTTTAATTATGCTGTAGAACTAGAATAAAGTGGTGATATTCATGATTTACTTTGATTAAAAAAATTCCATCAGTGTTTTTTGAGACAGACAGAGGGATGAATAGATGAAAAGCTCATGGGCAGGATTCAAAGCTTAGTCATCATAGCACGTCAAGTTTATTTATATAACAGATTTTATTCACAAACAGTGCTTTACATAATGCACCAGAGTATTAAAATGAGACATAAGGCACTAAAAAAATGTTCAAATGACATAATTTCAGAAGAAATGAAAAAGATAATAACCAGAAATCAATGTGCAATAGTAACATTAAAGCTTAAGTCAAAGATAAGGGAGAACATATGTTTCTAATCTGGTTTTAAATGTGTGAGAAGTCTGATATTACCCCTTTCAACCCATTCTGTATGTTCACATCTTCATTCAGGGAAGTTCACTGAGCTGCTGCTCTGCCTCTGGAGAGGTAGCACTAGATGGGGATGGACAGAATGGGAGAGACAATGAAATGTACCGTGGAACACTTGTCTCCACAGTGCAGAGAGAGAGAGAGTGGGAGGGAGAGAGGGAGGTTAGGAAGGAAAGACCTTACGGACCACTACAACGCTGAATTATAGATGAGGTCGGAGGAATGGAGGCACTCCACCGGCTTTTCCCATCTTCCTACCACAATCCATGCTCTCTTTCTTGTGCGCGTGCACACACACACGCACACGCACACACGCACACACACACCAAATCACGCTTACTACACCTAAACAATATTCCTTGCACGCACCAAGTCTCTTAGAGGCAGGACACATTCTCGCTGCAGCTCCAGCTTTCCACGCCCCATGTACACCTAAACCCTGGTTCTATCTTAACATGCAGTTTCACACATGCACACACACACACACGCACACTTTCTAAGGCCCTCCCCATGTCTGCATTATTGAAACCCACTTAGCACGCTGGCTTTCTCCTGACATCCGACTCACCGAACCAGTGACCCGTGAGCCCACAGAAGAAGAGCTGAATTCCCCGAATCTGCCACAAAAGAGAAAAGAAGTTTTGAATTCTGATAAAAGACGACTTATGATTCTACAGATGGAAAGAGCAGAGAGAAAGAACTGCTATTTATGGTGAACTGAAAGAAGTTTCCGAATCTACTAATATCAACTGTGTTTTGATCAACAGCAACAAAATGACTCCTGATGTTTAGGTGTGGTGTCCATGGGTGCTATTTTCCTGCAATGTAACCAATCCAGAAATGTCACTAGTGAAATATTAGGCAATTAAAGCTTGTGAAAAGCTTTATTCATTGTGAAAGCTCATTGTGAAATTTGAGCTGCTGTCGCAGGTGCAACATGATTTAAAAGCTACCAGTCTTGAATGGCATTTGGCCAAGACTCTAATGGAATGACATTGGCATGAAAGAAAGTAAGCGATAGACCTGCCATATTTACCCTGTGTTTAACACACCCATGGGAGCTAGTTACAGCTTCATAATAGAGTATACTAAAAATCCCAATGCATGCTAAAATCCACTTTTAAATGTGATACTTATGGATGCTTTTATCCCTCAAATCAATCACAACAACAAAAAAGGGACTAACAAGCCTCTAGTTTATGTGCCGGCAAAAGTGTTTGCCTCAGGTCACATGATGCACTCAGACCTAGAAAGGCTGTGTGGCATCCTTCCAAAAGCAGCAGCTCAAAACATCACTTCTATTAAAACAACGGCTTACCCTGATTTGAACCGATACAGTGAGTCCAGTGTGGCTCAAAAGCCACCAATCAAACGTGGCAGCCGGCCAAGCGGAGCCAGAAAAAAACAAAACTACTGTGCATGTGTGATGGGCACAGGGGCCGAGCAAACGTTACCAGCACTCACTGAACAGCTTTAATTGCTATGAATGGGCCACCACCTTATCAAGTGTTAAATAGCTATGTCCACTAATGCTAGTACCTAAAACTAACCTTCCAAAAAGAAAAAAAAAATAAAATTATTTTTGCTTGTGGACTGTGAAGTTATCAGCAATTAAGTAGTAGTAGTAGTAGTTTTCCTGAGGTGCAGTTTAATGAGTTTCTCAGCCTTGAATCTTTCCCTGTTGTCAAAGTGCATTCATTTCTTTTTTAACTTTGCCAGTTAAAGTTTAGCTCATCCTAATTCAGCTAAGTTTGGTGGAAATGAATGTAAAATGTAGCAGTGGCAGGAGCTGTTAGAAAAGTGTGAAAGGACAAAAAATAAAAGTGATGTGAAACTTTTTGTGTGTAGTGAATGCACCAGGAGGAACAAAGTAGAAAATTCACAAAGCATGACAAGAAACTCTGAAGTGGGCATCCTGAATAACTCAGCAAAGTATGTATGTACTGTACATGGACATTTACCATGTTTGAGGAAGGAGGGAGCAGAGTGAACAAGGAAGTGCAGTTATAGCAGTTAATGTGTGGCAGAGTTTCATCTTCTCAATCTGACCAGTGAAAAGCATTTGTTTGCTAACAACGGGAACCACCTCTGAGACAGTTATAGCTGAAAGGGCATTAAAAGCAGGAACAAGGAGGGAAACTGTGGTTAGTGGTGCATAGTGAGAGATTTACTTCTGGCAGTGGAGGGATCAGACCAATAAAACTTTATGGCTGAACAGTTTCATCCAGAAAGTTATCCATCTTGGGAGGAAGGTGCAGCCTGATGCTCAAGATTTAATATTAAAAAAGTAAGGTGTTTTTTTTTTTCTTCAACATTTTAATTTAATGCCAGTGCTTGCTTATAAGATCAGAAGTTGCACTTTAATAGAGACTTTCTTGTCCCAAAATCCCAATGTGTTAATGGGACTTTAGATTGTTGCCCATTTTTAACAAAATGCTTGTTACCCTTGTTATACATAAAAAATACAAGATTACATTCTTACAAAATGATGAATTTGCTTCTCTGCGCGTAATTCATCTACTGGCCTATAGTGTCCATCACTTGATCTGCAGACAAAACAGATAAAATGTGTTAAACTTCATCAACTTAAACCTGACACCTTATATATACTGCCGGTTCTTGTGTTTCTTACCCTCAGCATGTGAAGAGATATGAGACAACAGCCTGTAGCTGTGAATGTATACTCTCTTTTTGTATCCATGTCAACCCATGAATCATCCCTGACCCCGTCACACGATGCTGATACTTCCCCTACCTATTTTTGAGTTGGTTCATGTTTTGCTCTGACTCGCAAAGACCTGGTTGAAGATTTTGTGGCTAATGTTAGAATTTCATTTGCCTTGCTGCCCATATTACAATCAAGAGCTTGCCGTGTTTGTCTGTGAGAGAAACACTTATCTACCTGAAAGCTCAGGGCTAGGGTTAAAAGGACATTTTGATTAAAGGACATTTTGATTGTGCTGGAGCTTGGTAATCATTTGGTTGGAAGTTAGTCTCACTAACTGCTGCACCCAAGGTGCTTTGTTTTGCTTCGGTATCCCCACTGAGTGCTTGTTAGGTGAGATCAACAGGCCGGTCAGAGACTGTGGGTGCTGCTGAAAAAGACACTTTGTAGTCCAGTTGAGACATTACCGAAGCCTTTCCACATGGGGGAAGATGTTGTTGAGTTGTCTTTGTGCTAAAGGAGAAGAAATGGGGATTTGAATGAAACACACACACAAACGCGCACACACACACTGTGCAGAGCTTCACTGGAGTTCTTATAGAACAAAGGCCTTAAAGCACTTTGGAGAGGCAGCGTATCATTCATCATTCCACCTATGAAACAGTTTAGCTGATCTGGCAAACTTTTTTGAACCACAAACTGCTAAGTGTGAGATTGTGTGTGCTGAAGTGTGTCTGCCTATGTTTGTGTGTATAATTCTTTGTACCTTTGCACATGTCAGGGTTAGGCTTCTGTAAACTGACCTGAGGCTGAATATTAACCTTAATATTAACTATCCTCACCTGGTTCTACAACACTGCACTGACATGGGTATGTCGGTGTGTGAGTCCACCTGTCATGAATATAGTAGTGCAGGTGCGGTGGCTCGCTGGTGCCCTCTCTCAGTGGGTAAATCCCACTGGTGGCTGTGCAGTGGCGTCAGTTCATGAAAGAAAAGCCCGAGGAAGGATGATGAGTCCAGCACTCAGCAGAAAAGTCCTCTATGTCAGCATAGTGATTTATTGAAATGCTGAACAAGTGGCTTTTATGTGTTTTACAGTGTTAAATTGCTCATATAACATGAAACAGAGCACATGGTAAACCAACTGTACTCCTCATTTCCATCATCTTACATCTGTAACTACAATTAGAAATGATACTGATATCATAACTTTGACACATTATTACATTTGGATGGGATGCAATCTCAGGATAACGTTTGGTTGTTGCATTGACTGTAGATTTATGATCATTGTCAAAACCTGCTTTTGGTTTCTTAATGGGAAGGAAAACAATGGGTAAACCACTGTGTGTGTGTGTATATATATATATATAGAGAGAGAGAGAGACTCTGAGCAATGGAGTTACAGGATGAAGTAACTGAACAAAGTGACTGTGGCACACTTTATATTTCTTTATTTTATAAATAAAAGAATAAATAAAAATACATGCATTGTTAGGTCCTTATGTATTAGACCCTATGGACTTCTGCTGTGTCCTCACACTGCTGCCATGAGGGACATCCACCCTCCTCTGCCTGCCATCCCAAATACTAAGATCAACTTAGTTCAATGTGAAATTGGTTCAACAGGTCAGCGCGCACACACACACACACACACAAAGATGAAATTAGGAGCAGTTAACTGGCAGAGCCCCTCCTCCTGGCACGTCCTCTGTCTGGTTGTTTATCACTTAGATTGGACTCCATGTCTCCAAACCAAATGTTTGGGCTGTGTTTGTCAACCAGCGGTTTGGGGCCTTCATATACTCTCCAAGGTTTTTAAAAATAATAATAAAAAAAACTTTCCCACAGAGACAGAGAGAGAAAGAGGGGAGTTTTTATTCTGAACGAGTGAGATCTACAAGTAATAGCAGTCTGATAAGATAAACAAACCGTGCTGTAGGGGAGAGCAGCCATCTCTCCGCTCTCCACCTCCACTGCCCATGAATAAAAGCTTTCAGTTGTATAAACACAGGAACTCAAGTCGCCCTGAATTAACACACAAAAAGTAGATTTCAGAGAAATTCCCCCTTCCCTGAATTTAATGCATTCCAGTCCTGAACACATTCCCAGTTTTGATTGGCCGACTTATCACATTAGAGATGGGTGGTGCCCTCCCCATTGGCTGGCCACATTTTAAAGAGCTTTAACTAGATAGATTTGTCCCAGAGTGGTGTGCAGGAATGTAAATTTAGACTAAAATGAGGATAAGAAGAAAAAGGTGTAGAGGTGTGTGGCTGTGGTTTTAGTGTGTGAAGATGTGTGGACTTTATTTCTGGCCTGGAACATTTCTTTCCTTTGTGCTTTTCTCTGGGTATTACAATAATTATAAGCACTGGGTAGTACTTGTCAAAACCACAATTATACACTAAAAAACTAACAAAAGATGTTTTACAATAAAGTCAATCACAATAGATGTTTTGCAATAAAGTAAATTAAAATTATGCTTAGCAAAACATGAAATTAAAATTCTTAATTTCATGTTTTCAAAGAAACAGAGGAAATAAACAGAAGTTATCTGATAAACAGAATATTTAATAACTTTTTGAATAATAATAATTTTAGTAATTTTTAAGCAAAACAGCTGAATATTCACCAATTTTGCTCATCTTCTGGGATAATAAACCTGAATATTCCTTGGGTATAAGTGTTCTGGACTGTGGTTGATTAAAATGAGTAATATCAACACATTACCTTGGGCTTTGAGGAATTGTGAGGATAATTTTTAAATTTCATATTTATTTTTTGCTATTTCTTGGACCAGTAAAAGAAAAATAACCAAGTGACTGCTCTGATTAAAATAACTGTCTCTAGATAGGTAGTAATTATAATTAATAATAAACTGAAATTATCCTTTACAGTAAGAAAGTATAACGATAATAAGCAAGTTTGTGTCTTTAATAGTTATAGAGGGAAAAAAGCAAAGTGTAGCAGAAGTATAGTAACATAAGTAAAATTATATAATTTGCAAAGCAAATATTTAAATTAAAGTTATACAGACTTTTTTGTTTTTTGTTTTTCAGGCCTTCATCCATCTGTAATTTCACTTCATGTTTTTTCATACGTTTCCTTTGTTTCATGTCTTGCTTTTCATCTTCTACTATCTCTTGAGAGACATTTGTGATGGCTATCAATGTGTGACGTGTAAAACATTGTTTTGACATTTGTTCCAAGAGACAGGTTTACTGACTTTTTTGAGAAACTGTCCAGATCTCTTTCCAGAACAAACCCTGCAGCAGGGCTTTTTATTTACACCTGCCCGTGTTTCAAATTTGAAGGGGTTCATGTTTAATCTAGTTACCCAGATTTTTTTTGTTTAGACATTCGTGTGGGGTCTGATGCTACCCCTCCCCCCCGATATTCATTAGACGGCAATCGTCATGGGCAAAGCAACTCAGCCCGTAAAAACAGCTGTATACTTTTTCTCTGTGGCTCTAAAGTCTGCTAAAAAGTACTTTGATTATGGCACAGTGATGGCCTGGACATAAACATACAGAACCAGAAGACCATGCTTACCCCTCATGATCAGAGGTATGTGTAAAACACTGTCAACTATTTGACTTTTAAAACTCCCCTCATGTGCGTTATCTGACAGGCAGCATCGCACCGAAGAACGTGATTGCAACAATAGACAACGACTGGTGACATGAGCACACTGGAATAATTTCTACAGTCATGTCTTGGCTTCGAGGCTCATGGGCACCAGGGCACTTGAATCCACAGAAAACACCTGCACGATGCCTACAGTTACTCTGTTTGTAAGTGCTTTTGTATTTGGATTGGTGGTGGGACGACTGTATTGGAGATGGGCCTCAATGGTTGCATAGATGTAATGTTTTCCACCTTGTACCCTTTTCTATGATTTTTCTCTACTTTTATATTCAAAATCAATTTCAGTGGCAAATTGAAATGCTCTTCAAAACTTCAAGATGGCAGGCAGGTATCCAGGTACAGATGACAAGGAAATAAACACAGATTTCAGGTCTATAGGAAACACAACAATGAACAGAAAAGAAATGGAATATAATAAAATCTCCTACATTTTTTCCCTTGACCTCAAGGATGTGAAGGAGAATTCATAAAGACTAGGGAAAAGACAACTGTGTTGCTCAGAGAATCCAACTGGACTTACTATAGGCTTTTCTTTTCCCTTTAAAACTAACTTCATTTATAAAACAATAAAATAAAAAAAGGAAGGATAAAAAGGTTTATGGTCCACACTGCCACACTTTTCAGTTTATACATAAAGGTACATTTACCCAGCAATCACTCACGCTGAAAATAAAAGCAAAGCAAATTGAATTTAAATATTGAAATAACTTTATCCATTAAAATAATTGTGTAAAAAATAAGCAATGGTTAATAAATAATATAATAATAGTAATAAAGAAAACATGTATAATATTCTATAATAATTAATAAATACACGTGTGTATGTACGTACGTATATGTAACGTGTGTGTCTGTGCGTGTATATATATATATATATATATATATATATATATATGGAGACAGGAATGGACACACACACCAGTTAACCAGAAATTCATTATGGTTGTTTTTCAACATGACCCATTTTTAAGTTGTAACAACCTGAAAACAAAACTAAATTTGGACATAAAGTTAACGCAATTTAAGACTGATAATAATATTTACTAATACTAAGTAAGTAAAGTAAGTAAAATCAGCTTTATTTTACAGTGTGACTGGATTCATAAGAGAATAAACCTTTTTTTCTACATTTATAGGGCTTTGCATTGGTGAAACAACAGTAGTGAGTCATTTTAAATGTTGCAGGAGCAAAGAATGGTAGGACAACATTATCTCTGTTCCTTTTTTAAAGGAAGGTTCAGTGTTTCATGCTAAAGGAGATAAAATAGGAAACACTGAAGGTACTTTTCCTTAGTGTTTAGAGAATTAAAGGCAGCAGAAAGTCTCTGCTCTGGTTAATACAAAACAACTTCAAAACAGTGACTTCAGAAACATTTAAACGCAATAGCTTTTAACCAATTAACAATCTCTCCATTTCACAAAATACATATGCCTACCTACAAATGAAGTGACATAGTGGGCTTAGGTATCTTTCCTACTCTACCTGCTGCTTTGAATGATGAACTCCTTCTTTTATCATTGACATTTTTGGCAGTTATGGTAGATTTCTTTGTGTGTTCACCCTCTAATGTTCATTCAAATATTCAGTGTCTCAGGGGCTGGCTGTGTCAAGCTTGCTCAGATTCATCACAGCACATCGCACAGAGCAGAGCCACAGTGTCCAATTGAAAACCAGATCATGTTTCCAGAATGTTTCTATAAGGTCACACTGATTAATGAAAAAGCAACCACTGAAAATGAAGACGCTCCTCCGTGCTGTCCTGTAAACCTATTTCATACAATACTGTCAATCTACGATACTGAGACTGTTTGCAAGAAATTGAAAAGGAAGGTCGTTGACAGAAAATGATCACAATATGCATCAGTTTCATATTGTATGTTAAATTAAACCAAATGACTGTTAGTTTAGATTAGCATAATGACTGGAAGGCAATCCAAAAGCCAAGTCATGTCAATTTTTATTTCCGCTGCACAAATAAAAATTGACGTGACTTTTGGATCAAGCTAGCTTCCAGTCATTATGCTAATCGAAGCTACCAGTCTTATGGCCTCAGTATTTAGCATTGAGATTTAGAAATGAGATCTCGCATTTAACTTTTCAAAAGAGATTTTATTTTGCTAAACCTTGATAGTTTGCTGGTAATGAAAGTAAAAGAACTGCTTTCAAGATAAGAGACTGACTCAACACTATTTCGATACAATATTTGTGGCGTCCCGAATCTGACATGAACTATCTCTGAACATGCCTGAGTGAAATTTATCACAATATTTTTCGAGGGAAGGAGAAAGTTAAACCCCCTCCTCCCCCAATTTTGCCTTTCCTCTCTGTGACTTTTTCTTTCCGCTTCTCTTTGTGTTGGGGTAGAAAGAGAGAGAGAGAAGAGGCTTTTATTCGCCCTCGCTCCCTTCTTCCCCTTTGTCTTTTGCGGCGAGCTGCGTGGGAGACAGAGAAGAGTGGAGTGAAGGAGTGAACGTGAAGGGGAATTAGAGATGACAGATGATAGCGGGGAACTGAGAGAATTGCAGAGAGGATGTGACAGTGGGAGATGAGGTGGCACAGTGCTCCAGTAATACACCAAACACCACCAGCTTCCACCTCATCTCCCTTTTTCCTTTGACCTCTTCTCTCTTATCCCCTCATCTCTTCTCTTCCATCTATGATTGTGCTCACGTCAACTGAGGTATATTGTGTGTGCTTCATTTATATTCTGAAAACGCAGCATGGCATCTCGGTGAGGAGATGGAGTAGTAAAACAACATAACACATCTGTATTTGAAAGCGGTTGCTTATTTCCATAACCATGCCATAACTGCAGTTTTAGCACTTGATGACTGAAGATGAGGGGAAACACCACCAACACATCTCTTCTTTTTCAACTCTCTGTTTTGTTTTTTTCTAGACTTAGATTTTGGGGGAAAAACCTTATGAGGACAGCGCTGGTGTGATGACACATTTCTCTTATTAAAGAAACAAACCTCATACTGTTGGGAGATCTGGTTGTGTCAATTAAGTGTTTGGTGTTATACATGATTTCGTAAAGTAGAGAATGGTCTCAGGTTTAGCCTCCCTTGTGTAGAGATGAGATATCGTGAACGATGAACCTCAGGAAACTGGTGATAATTGGCGAAGGAATCGAAGTCACATGACCTTGACTAGGATCAATTTGCAAATCTGGTGACTTTAGAGCCATTCTTTCATTCTCCATACCTATATCATTTTTAGGTTCGCTGGGGCGCTGGAACCAATCCCAGCTGACATTGGCTAATGGTGGGGGCTACACCATGGACAAGTCGCCAGTCTATTACAGAACTGATATATGGCAACAAGCAACCGTTGACCCATTCGAGCTCACATCCGCGTCAATGGGCAATTTTAGGGTCAACAATTAATTAACCTAAGCTACATGTCTTTCAATTGTGGGAGGAAGTGCCTGGACAAAACCCACACTGAAAGGCCCCAGCTGACTGGCAGGTTCCAACCATTGTGAGGCAACATTGCTAACCACTAGACAACCTTGACACCCAGATGACAAATGGCCAGAGAGTTGGACTATGACCTAGTATAAAACAATATAATTAAAGAGATGTTAGCTAATCAGGTTGTGCAAACAAGAGGGACTGGCAGACTTGACTCAGGACTTCATAGCCAAGACCTGAGATTTACTTGTGACTTGAAAAGAAGTAACTTTGCTGGTAACATGAACCTTTTTCTGTGGTCAGGTTTCGCAGCAACCCATAAAATGTTTCATCCCCCACAGAGGACTTCACCCTCCCTCCTCTCTTCTCATCTCTGCTTTCACATTCGCTCTCATTCTGCATTCATCCCTCTCCCTCTTCCAGTGGACCACATCTCTCCACCACAGCTCCCTTTTTCCTCGCCTCCTTTTCCTCATCCCCATCTTCAGATGGACCTCTCCCCCTGCTGGCCTTCTTCACACTCCTCTTCGTCTTTTGTCTTTTATGTCCAGTAAAGAAGACCCTGGGATGTGGTCTTAGGTTCATGCAGTACAACTTAGAATCATGCAGTGCAGAGAGCTTTCCCTTTACTTTGGTGTTTTGTTTTTATTAAAGTGTTTAGATGTCCAACACTTGTGAAGATGGACTAGTGTAAGGATGAATCTTGCTGCGAGTGTCTCCATTCCTTGACCATATACTGCATGTGCTTAGCTAAAAAGGAAGTCCCACTCAAAAGCCAGGGCAGATGCTCATATTCAGGCACTTTGAACCCACTTTAATGCTTTATTTCAATCCCTTTTTTATTGTCACTGAGACAAAATGAAGATCAAGGGCATCCTGCAGATTTATATGAAACAGACCAGATCTGGATTATCTGTAATATATTTTTGAACACTGCGGTCATTTTGTAGTAATATAGTAATGAATATATTTTATTTCATTTCCCTCATCTCAGTGCACATTTACAAAGTCCTCAATGAGAAGCTGTAAAAGTCACTAAGTCACAGCAATGTAGATTTTTCTTTTCCTCCAGGTCGCTCTTTCCTGTATATAGTTTCAGTCTTGTCTCCTTTTCTGCATCCTCCTTAATAAAAAGCTACAGGATGGAAATTAAATCAAATCATTTAATCAGCATGATCATCAGAATAAATTATATGCACTTCACTGGGCAGAGCCCGGCCGCAGCCGCACCGTGGAACAGGCCCTTGATTGTCAGTGCAGCTAATTGTGCTTGTAGGGAAGCTGCAGTGGGGAGCCGCGGCGTCCGGTGATCTCTGTTGGTTTATCACTAAGCACTAAGACCCTTTTTATGTTGCACAGAGTCATTTCGTATTCATCATTTGTTTATTCAACATGTTGATACTATAAGGACTTGATTTACTGCCAATTTGGTTTTACTCCAAATTTGTTTAACTGGAAATCCAAGCTCATGTCAAATAATACATAATCAAATCAAGCCAGTTTTATTGTCTATATACAAAGAGCCTGGAACAAAACAGTGACCACAGCTGAAGAGTAAGTGGCACGTTTGTGACTCAGTGTACTTGAGGCTGTTTTTTGATCTTATTAGTCAGACTCATGTCTTTTCATTTCTCTCTATCTCCACCCGCCCCCTCCCTTCCCTGTTTCCAGGATGAAAATGCGGCGGCACAGGGTGTTCTTGCTGTGCACGGTGGGCCTGTGTGTCATCTCCTTCCTCCACTACTACAAGGCCCTCCACTATGTCTCCCTGCTGCGTGAGCTTTCTGCCCCGTACCCCAACATCAAGTCCTTCATAATGGTCACTGGCTTCTTCTGGAGGGAGAAGGGTGCGGCCGCAACCCCGCTCAGCCCTGCCTCCCCTGAAGAGGCCCCTCCCCTGCCCATTCTCCGCCAATCGGACACCAAAGCTAGAGGTGTGGCGGGTGTGGTGGGAGGAGGAGAGGGGGGAGGAGGGCTGGTTCTGGGGAATCAGGGGGTCATGGTTGGAGGTCCTGGGATTGTTGGAAGCGCAGGACTAGAGATGAGTCCGAGGGAGGGTCCAGCAGCGCCACATCCTTGGGAGAAACCAGAGGAGAACCAGCGGGGAGACACTCCAAATGAGGTAAGATGGGTAACTGTCCATCCTTATTGAGAGACGGTGCCCTTTCTTAACAATTTGTTAAGACTGACTCCTTTAGTTCTCTGTATGTTGACTAAATTTTATGGTGTGATTCACAAATGTGACGCATTGATATTTGGTTTAATGTAGGTTGGTGTTTGCTGACCAAAGTTCATGTCAGGACGTCTGATGTCAGATTGATGTAGAATACTATGAATACTATGTTGAATGCTGACGAAAGCTGATGAAATACTGATTTTCTCCCCCTGAGCAAAACTCTACATCTGCCAAATGCCAATTGGCCAGAGTTGGGTTTTGACATCATCTCAATTTTCATTACCAACCAAAATTTAATGTCTATTTGACAATAGAGTCTAATGTTACATTGACATTAATTCTCAGCTCAACACTCAATTAACACATTTTAATGGATTCAGGATGATAACTTTGAGGTTGATAAACTATTATCATGCAACTCATCAAATAATAAAATATCTATGTCACCTTCAAATTCGACATTTATCAAAGTTATTGTTAGTGTTTATTTCAGGACTGTTTTGTTGTATTTGCCCACAACACATGCAGGCTTTTTAATTGTCACTTCTATATGTGCTGTAATTCAATGGATCTGAACTTCCTGAAGGAGCTTTTGACCTTTTAAACTAGAAGGAAGTGGTGTCTCTTTAAAAACATGTCTCAGACGTATGTAGGATTACAAAGGCAAATAAGATACAAACAAGAAAACAAAACAGCTTATACCAGGACTGGGTAAACACTATCTTATGTTAGTTACTGAATAAAACATGTACAGTAAAAACAACAGATGCAAAACTCTTTCTGTAAACTTGGGTTGAAGCTGCATCGTGCTCACATCAGGATACTGTGATTTAGTGGAGGCAAAATAAGCAATGCCTGCAAAAGAAAAAGAGCGAAACTGGATTCAACCTCCTTAGGTTCTGCCCAAATACCCGGGGGGATCAGTGTAAACACTATTTCAGTTGTAAAAACATTTATACAGTATGCATTCACCATGGAGCCAGTGGTATACAGCATACCACTGGCTCTTTTTCTGGGTTTTGTGCCAATCATCCAACTTGCATAACAGAAAGGAGAGGAAGAAAATTATCTTCGTACTATACCATATATGTAGATATACGTATATGTTTATGTCACAGTCATATTTGCCCTCTTATTTGTTTGTTCAGACTCTAAACTTAACATTTTATTTGGATGACTTAAAGTGTTCAAAAGTAAGAAAAATGTAGTTTCATACTGTACACATTTTAAAATAACAGGAGAAAATGCAAACAAGAAATAGAAAGTAATAAATGGTGTTCTCTTGTGAAAAGATATTTTTCTAACCTTGTTGAGCTCATTCTAATGTAATATTACTCCACACATTTTATTACATACTATTGTTTATCTCTCCCTGTTATCACTGCATTTTCTCTCCATGTTTGTATTAGCCTGGCACCTTTTGTTTTATCACTGTGCAAATTGGAGCCCGTGTAGGTTTTCATGGAGTCTCTGAGACAAAGCAAGTACTTGTCAGAGGTCACGTGGCTGTGTATGGTTTACTGTAAGGAACAATAGTGTTTCCTGTCAAAACTGAAACAGTCTCACTTAAGAAATAACAGGTTTCATGTTGCAGTTGTAACGATAAGGATTGCTCTGATTTCATTCACCTGCATTTAATCTTGTTTGATGTTAATGACGAGGCAACCTGCTTATGCCTGACATTGAAGTGAGCACAGTAAGTGTAGTTACTAAACATTTAAAGGTACAGTAAATGTGTCACTTTAATAGTTACTTCAATTCCTACTCCCTGTTTTTTCATTTTAAAGTTATTTTTGGCTTCATTACGATAGGGACAGTGAGGAAGAGACAGGAAAGTTATAAAAAAAGAAGGGTTGGCCCCAAGTTGGATTCTCGGCCACTACAGCAAAGAGTGAGCATAAATAGTCTATCCGAGATTTAAAGTCTTGTGCACATGTTCTGTTGTACACATGAAATATCTTTTGATCAGGGAGTTTACTGGGATACTGACAGCTTCTCACTGAGGACTTTGTAAATGTGCACTGAACTGAGAAAAGTGACATAAAATGTACTCATTATTTTTAATTACTACAAAATGATCGCAATGTTCAAAAATATATTACAGATAATCCAAATCTGTTCCTTTTCATACACATCTGCCGGGGGTTGTCACAATAGCCAAAACTTGCAATTCAGACCAATAAGGCTCAAGTGTATCCCCAGTTTTGGTGTGTTGTTCTACAAAGTTACTGAGCTGTAGCCTTTTCTGCTATCATCAACCTTAAAATTGCTCAGTGTCAGTTTCATAGCAACTGCTGCTGCTGCAGCAAAAAAAAAAAAAAAAGCCTCATATCTGGAAACATGATTACTTTGAATCTTTATGAACCTTTAGAAGTCAGAAGAGGGGTCAGAAACACATAGGGTAGCAATCATTCCAAATGTATTTGTAACTACCTCCCTTCTTCAGTGTGTATGAACCATTTGTTTCCCTAAATATGAAGATGTTTCTTGCTGTGCACCTCAGTTAATCAACAGTGAAATATACAGATAATATGTATTTAAGTTTCCCATTTCTGTCTCTCTTTCCAGGAGAGAGCTGAAGACCACCTGAAGTTGCGGAACCCCAGCCACCAAGCTCAACCTTCTGGGCCTGACCTCCCAGAGGCCCCAATGGATGAAAAAGAGCACCGGGTGGTGTTTTTTAAGCAACAATTGGCGGACCCCTTAGAATCCATGGGAGACCTCCACACCCGCACTCACCAGCTTCAGGATGACAAAGCACCTTACTTTGTCCGAACAAAAGCTGGAGCTCTTTGCTTCAGGCAGGGGACAGAGGCGGCAACCCCAAAGGAGTACTCTGGGAAATCAGGGGCAGCGGCCAAGGGAGCCGTGGAAGGTGCCCGGGCTGGGGCTGCTGGGCAAAGGAAACCTCTACAAGTCCAGCAGCAGCCCTCCATAACGCCAAAAGCCAAGACGAGGGCCAGGGGCAATGGGAAGCGGCTAGTCAAGTGTGTGTGTCGGCCAGGATGGCACGGACCTTACTGTGGGGTTCCCACCATGGTGTACCACTCCAATCTGCCGACTAAGGAGAGATTGACACCCAGAGAGACCCCACGGAGGGTGATCAATGCTATTAATGTTAACCACGAGTTTGACCTGCTGCATGTGCGCTTTCATGAGCTCGCCCAAGCTGTTGATCTGTTCCTTGTGTGTGAATCCAACTTTACTGCCTATGGAGAGAAAAGGCCTCTAAGGTAAGACCCACATTTCTGCACCAGTGTATGTGTGGGAATCATGCAATCCATGGACTTAAAGGTCAAGGTGCATCAAAGCAAGATGTGTAATCCTCAGATGAGCTGCTTCTGTGGTCATCAGCAGATGACTCTCTTTGTGCCTGCTAAAATGGCACACCGACTCGGCACGTTTTAAACTGGATTACTGACTATGACACCATGGTGGGACTTGTAGCGCAGCGCAGAGAAATCATTAGAGTAGTATATATATGATAACCATGGTCACAGATGAGAGATCATTTGAGGTTCTAGTTACACTTGAAATGGCAAATGTATCCTCTATTTTCATAAATATTTATAGCAGAAAAAACCAAAACCGAAACCCAAATTTTTGCTAAATTTCGACACCTTCCAGACACATTGAATAGGTCACAGTCTTTGTTTACAGCCAGCCTTCACGCATCTTGAGTATCAGCATGCTGAATAACGACTACAATGAATTTCCTTTGGCAACAACATGAAAATTTCTCGAGAGCAATCTTACAGCAGAGTATGACAAGAGCAACATGACTGCCTCTGTGTGCAGTCTTGACGGGAGAGATTGGTGTGTTCAATCATAGGATGTGACACTGCATGAAAGTAGCTAAATTCAGTAGCTAGGCATATCAACAGGTTAATTAAGTTGTTCTTCCAGTCATTTTACTGAGGGTTTCTCTACTGAAAGGGATCATTTGTCAAACAAAGATCTTTGCCACCTGTTGTTTCTTACAATATACTTCAACATTTTGCCAGTATATATTTATATGAAATGCATACTACTACAGTTAGGGTTTATTTTTTCTCTACGCTTCGAGACAATTATTGGTTTTCATTCTCTTATGTACAGTGGGGAAATCAATTAACTCTTGAAACTTGAGTAGTGTAATCCACAACAATAAACACATAGTCTGCATTCATTTTTGTCAAAGTCACATTGTGGTTTCTCGATAATGCAATTTAAAGCTACTCTATGGAGTTTACTTGTAAACAAACAGGATTCGTTCAGTGTTTTCGCACCAAAAATGCTTTGTGTGTATTATTGAGGCACAAAAAATGTGTTGAATGCATATCTTACCTTGCAGTACCTCATATGTGCAGATATCAAAGTCCCTTAGAGTCCAGATTATTTCGAAAAGTTTGGACAGCATTACTGAACAAATGTGATGTGAAAAATGATGCAAACTTAATACTAACTGAATTGAGAAAGTCATCAAAGTCAAAGTTTATTAGTACTTGGAATGGCAATAAAATACATCCAGAGATCTAACACAATCTAATTGGACTAAAACCTGCAAACCCAGTGGTATTTTCTTTGAATATAACATAATGAACAAATAGCACTGTAAGAATCTTAAAAATTGATCCCCTAATTTCCAAGTGTAATGTCTGTATTTTCTCCAGTTTCCTGCGGCTCCTTCTCAATGGTACGTACGACTACATACGTCACAAGATCCTTTACGTGTTCCTCGACCACTTCCCAGACGGTGGTCGGCAGGACGGCTGGATCGCTGATGACTACTTGCGTACCTTCCTGACACACAATGGCATGTCCAGGGTGGTGGGCGCCAGGTCAGACGATGTCTTTGTCATCAATGATGCAGATGAAATCCCAGCCCGCGAGGGCCTCCTTTTCCTCAAGCTATTTGATGGCTGGACAGAACCTTTTGCCATCCACATGCGCAAGGTAGCGGCAACATTTAAGCTTGTGTGGGGTTGGGAATACTTATGCTTTCCAGAAGGGCAACTCTGATTGTGTGTTACATTACATTACGTTTTTTGAGCAACTTTCTCACTCACCAATAAGATTTTGAAAGCGGGAACAAATGAATTGTGTTTCATGCAATGCTTTTACAATTCTCTTTTTCTTTCTACTCTCTCCACATGCAGTCGCTGTATGGATTTTTCTGGAAGCAGTTTGGCTCTCTAGAGGTGGTATCAGGTTGTACAGTGGGCATGCTCCGGGACGTCTATGACGGCGACGGTATCAAACTGCGCCGTCGTGAATACTACACCATGCCAGGTTTCCGCAAATACGAAAATGACACAGGCCACATCCTGGTGCAGTGGTCGGTGGGCAGCCCCTTCCACTTCGCTGGGTGGCACTGCTCCTGGTGCTTCACTCCAGAGGGGATCTACTTTAAGCTGGTGTCAGCGCAGAACGGAGATTTCCCACGATGGGGTGACTACGAGGACAAGCGTGACCTTAACTACATCCGTGATCTGATCCGGACGGGGGGTTGGTTTGATGGCTCCCTGCAGGAATATCCTCCGGTGGACCCCAAAGAGCACATGTATGCGCCCAAGTACATGTTGGAGCACTATGACAGATACCGCTACCTCCTGGAGAACCCTTACAACAAAGTGACCAGACTGAGTGAGGGCTAGGAGTTCAGCTGGGCAAAAATACGTGAAATAACTAGTAGGGCCCAACTAAGGCCTCAGCACTGAGTTGAGGGGGATGGGGGGTTGGGATGGAATGGTACCGACAAATTGCATCTCTCATTGGAGTGATACTACATTTATCTCCACCAGGCAGCACTGATGTTGCAGGGATTTAAAATCTCTTAAAAATCATTATTTTGGGGTCAAAAAAGGGAACACTGAGTCATATCCAGGATCGATTTACAGAAAGAGCATTGAGAGGATACAACCACTGGATAAACGAAATCATAGATTTCCTCATCCCTTCCTTTTTGGGGGAGGAGCCAAGCTATCTCTTTTTTTTTTTTTTTTCTTGTCACCCCACCCCTGTCCTCCCATTCAATCTGATTCGACACACCTGCTGTCGAAAGGGGTCGCTCATAAGCAAAACAAGGGATATTTCCCAGGTGTGTGAAACCTGTGGAGAGGAGAAACTTGGGAGTGAAGAACTGTTTCTTGTTTTTGTCTGTGTTTACTAAAGTTTCTGGACTGGCTGATGTTCCTGCTTCTCTGCCTACAGATGTCTTCCTGTCATATTTGGTGACCTCCTTCCAGAGACAGACACACTTCAGATGTTGTGTTTTTCTTGGGTATCAGCAGAAAATGATGAATCGTATTTAAACCTTGCTGGAGTGCCCATTGCCAAATGAAAAGGAATGACTCCATGGGGATGTTTCAGCTCATCCACATGCACCTTAGACGTGTGTGTGTGTGTGTGTGTGTGTGTGTGTGTGTGTGTGTGTGTGTGTGTGTGTGTGTGTGTGTGTGTGTGTGTGTGTGTGTGTGTGTGTGTGTGTGTGNGTGTGTGTGTGTGTGTGTGTGTGTGTGTGTGTGTGTGTGTGTGTGTGTCTTTATATCATATTGTGCAGTTGTGGGATGTGATGGGGCGACAAGATCAGCGAGAGGAAAAAGACAGCAAAAAAGGAACATGGGGGGGAAGCGAGAAAAAAAGACGGCGAGATGGGAAAAAAACAGCGCGAGTGAGACAGAACGCAGGAAAGAAAGGAGGATAATGAGGGAGGAAGAGAGCAGTGATGAAAAGGAGACTCTCTCGACATTCCCTTCCCCACAGTGTCTGCTGACGCACAAGGGATGTTGCAAGGATGAGTGTGCAGAATGTGTGTGTGTGTGTCCCCAAGAGCTGATAGAAAACTCTGAATAAATCATGCCCTGTCAATGGCATCTGAGGCAGATGAAACTCGCCATTAGTTTGTCAGATAAGAACAATTGAGACTAGTTGGGGAAAGATCACCCTTCAGTTTTGTCTCACTGTCTATCCAGCAGCTGAGATGACTTTGTTTCCTTGGAAACTAAAGTATGTGAAAAAGGGAGACGGGATGGGTGTTGTTAAGACGAGTAGGTGGGTTCACATCAGGCATGGAGCTGCAGCATTCAGACGAGGTCAACGCTGACTGTAGCGCCCCCCGCCCCCCCCCATATCAGTTAAATCTCTCCTGAGCTGTCAATCGCCCACTCTCTTCCAAACTTTGTCTATGTGTCTCCTGGAGCCTCTTCCTGCTGCTGTCTTTTTTGTTTGTCTTCGGTGTGTGTGCTTGTGTATGCATGTGTGTATTTCCTCCTAATCCTCATTAACAAGGCAAATTGTTTTTCAATTATTTTCTCTTCCACACATTCCCCTCTCTGTCAGAAACATTGGAACGATTCTTCCTCCAACTCCCCTTCACCTCCACACACACTCATTTACACTGGCTCTCACACTCCATTTGAATGTGTATCTATTCCCTCTTAATCCTCACAAGAATTCCCCATTTCAACAATAGGGGTGTATTTATCTTCGCTCTGCCCCTCCCTCCTGTCTCAACAGGACAGGGCAGCCGTTACCATGGCAATGCCTTCCCTCTGCCCACAGATCACTATCATCTAAACATTAAGGCATGACCGATCACGCCTCCTGTCTTCTCCCCATCGTGGACGGCTGTCGATGTGGCTGGATGCCCTATATATCCCCGCCCTGAATTTTCCACAATTTGGCGAGCATACTTTTCTCTGTGGGTGTGTGTCATGTGGGTGTGTGTCATGTGGGCTGAGGCCAGTGGAGAGATTGGGTTACATTCTTGTCAAGGGTAAGGAAATCATAGCAATATTAACAATGCTAGGGAACAGTTCTGGGAGCTCAACATGTAGCAGAAAAACACTGATCAAAAATAGTAAACACAGTGACTTTTGCTTTTATTTGCAGATCAACTACATCTACCATCTGCTCATGGATCTGAATGCTGTTTACCTCAGCTTTACTCTAGACGTTGTTTCAAGGTGAAGAGCGCCTAAGGATATTGACAGGAGGACTAAGATGTTTTGGGGAGGAAACTTGATAAGTTGCTTAGGAGAAATACAGGAACTGATCATATTTAGAAAAGTAAAGACAACTATTATAGCTTTATTGTCACCAGAAAACAAGGCACTGATGCAGATGGTTTCCAATCCTCTACTTTTCACCTGCTTCTTGTTGCCTAAAGTATCCCTGAGTAAGATGTTGAACCTCCTCACTTGTCGTTTGCATGACCATGTTGTTACAACAACCCTAAAATGGATGATTGAATAAGTGGTGATGCAGAGAATTTACATAACTGGCATCAACGGCCGTGTCCCTCAGTCCATCACCATGCTGACTCTTCAGGGGTGTAAACCCGTGGTAGGCAAATCAGATTTAGCCAACAGGCTGCTGACAGTTGTGTCAGGTCTGTACTGCTGCTGGTAGTGTGGTCTGCCGTGGCAGCTGTTAGGGGTTTGGTATTGCTGTAGAGAGCCAAACCCCCCCCCTTCCTAGATCCAAACCCAGAGGGGCTGCAGAGAAATGAGCTTTAAATAGGATTTGACATGAAACAACAGAAGGGACGACAACAATGCTGGATGCTTCACTTTTGATTCCTAAATTAGATTTTATACATTTGGAAAATGTAATGATTGATACTGATTGATAGATGTGACATTAACACTTTAAGAGTAGCTCTTTTGTATTTTAGAAATCTTGAATCATTAATTTGGCCAGTTGTCAAAAATAGATGAATGTGAACCATTTTACAGTGAAATTACTTGTTAGCTATTTTATGGTGTTTGTTGGCAACTGTCCAAGCAGATTTTATAGCCTTTCTAGCTAAAACACTCACTGAACGTTTTCTGATCTCAGTAGAAACTGACCAAAGAGTCTAATTTGAATTTGATTTACAAAAAAAAAAAAAAAAAAACACACATCAGGGTCTTAAACCACAACCATGTTCAGATTCCTTGTCTTTCAGTCTGGTGATTAATGAATTTATCTATACACATACATACATACACATACTCTATATAGCACACTGCTATATGCAAAAAAAAAAAAAAAAGAGGAAGTTGATGCTTTTTTAGCAACACATTATCTCAGAAATGTGACCATGGGGGTGTTGGTTCAGTCCCATCAGGGATTTGTGTGAGTTTATGTTTAAGCTTTGCCAAGAGGCATTTAACCACAGTTAAAACCACTCTCAGCCTGCTATGGTCAGGCTGCACATCTGGTGAACAGCCAATGGTGTGTGTTTGCATGTCAGTATGTATGATGTGCACATTTAAAATTATTTGCGTGTGTGAAAAAGAGGGAGAGAGAGAGATAAAGTGACAGACAGTGACTCATACCAGATAAGGGAGTCTGCCCTGCTGAAAGACAAGTCGGGGTTACTTCACTCAGCCTGCTACCCTGTTATCACTATGGCAACGATCCTCCTGATGAATTCCTGAGATCCCTAACAGCCTGAGGTCACCAACTAAGATAGTGGACCAATAGGATAAGAGGAGAGGAAAAGCAGAGGGATGATTAGAGAAATCAAAACTTTTCCTCCTTATTCTACTTGCACAATCTGGTGTAGGTAAAAAAAAAAAAAAAAAAAAAAAAAAGAAAGCTCAACTTCTCATTGCTCACTAACTTTCTGTAAATGTCACAGTACAACAGACCCAAGAATAGTGACACATACATGCAGCACACACCATCACCAAACATACACATTTTTTTTTTTTTTACAGTATGTTTGTGTTTTTCTTTGATTTGACTGACTCATTACAGCAAGCAGACAATTTGCATTTTTTTTTTTTACATAAGCCAGAAATAAAACATGAATGGAAATCATTTTTTGGTCTGAGCAAAGACAGGCAAACATGAGAGAGAGTCCTGTTTCAAACAAAGCCAAGGCTCGATGAATGGGGACTCAAATCCAAAAAGAGACAGTTCGGATATAATCCCTCCACTGCCATTCCCAGTGCCGCTCTTATTGGATAAAGCATGGTCATGATACAGGGGGCAGGAGGGAGGTAATAAGCTTGACCAAACAGCTTGGATTTTTCACTTTGATGAGGGAAAGTCATCACGGCGTTGAAATGGAAAATTGTCCAAATGAAGAAAGCAGCTCATCAAAAATCTATAAACTGGCGACAGTTTGATTGAAAACAAGGTTGTGATGTTGAACAATTGAGGTGGTGTCAGAGCCCCCCCCCCTTCCCCCGGTTATGGATTTAAAGGGTTTGATTCTCAGAAAGGAGGGGCAATGTCTTATTCAAGGGCACTTTGCAGACGTTACAGCACTTAAACAAACCTGCAACATTTATGTCAGTGGACAGTGAAAAATTGCTGCACTGGCCTGGTGCATGATCAATCATAGACGTAATAAAGCAATAACATATGGGGAGGGAAAGAAACAGAGCCCATAATCACAGTGTAGTCTGACTGTAAATTGATCAGGTTTTTCTGAATGAAATGATCTGCAGTAAACAGGGAGGCATATTTAAGATGCCTGGAACAGAGCGAATGAAATAAGTGTCAATTTATAAATTGCAGATGAGATGTAGCGATGCTGCTGCAGACAGTGGTTTGGAGTTGTGTTGCTAGGATACAACTCGTTGCCATCTTTACATCTTTATTGACTTTAAGTTATTGATATTGGCAATAGTGAACAAACTTGGACCCATTTGGATACTTTGAAGTGCTCATGTGTGTATGTACTGAAGAGATATTTGCAGGTTGTCTGCTGCAGTGTCAGTGTCAGCTGGCAGTTCTTCCCTGACGTAACACAGCATATATTGTGAATACTGTCAATTTATTGAGCTGTGTAGGATTCTTGCATATGATTAACATACCTAAAGGCTTGAAGGGACACTTCTGAAATGTCCTCCAAAAAAACTGGATCCTACATTTCCCACAATGCAACTCAACAGAATCATTTATGGTCTTTTAATTTCTCCCAATATTAGACACCTTTGAGGATACTGAGTCAAAAAAGGCAAACATCTGTCTAAAATAATCACCATTAGCCTTTGAATCTCCCATAATGGGCCCAATACTTCTTTTGGTACATGAACACACACACATTATCAACACATTTGTAGCATTCAGCATGTGTGTGCCTTGTACAGATGTGTTTCTGCAGTGCTGAGTGCCCCCCCCCCCCCATCTGTTGTTGTGCTTGCAGAGTGGCTGTCCACAGGGTTTACATGCCTTCACGACTCTGGCCCCCCGCCAGCCCCGTGGCTCCCACCGATTGATCTTTTCCAAGAAACATTAGCAGCAGGCAAGAAATCAAGGAGAGGAGGGTGTAGGGGTGCAGGGAAAAGAGGGCAATTTGACCGGTCATTTTCACTCTGTTGCTGAAGTCATTTCTTTCTCTTTTCCCTCTTTCTCATGGCTCCTATATGGGTCCAGAAAGTGTGGAAACCTTTAAGTGGGTGTGAAAAAGCGCCAATGTGCTGTCTTGTTGACACATCATCTCATATATTCTGAAGTTTAGAGCTGTAAATAACAATCTTTAAATCGCACTGAGCGCTTTAGGCTTCATATCAAATCAGAAAATTAAGTTTTTTGGAAGCAACCAGTACACGCCTCCTGTCAAACCGTAGAAACAGAAAGCTGCTGTTGTTGTCGTCTTGGCTGTAAACAAGTTGTTATTCTCTGCGTTTAAGCCACAGAAAGCATCTGTATTCTGCAAGCTGAGCAATCACATTAACTCCAACAGCTGCAACGATGTGTCACCACTGATTGGAAAGTACTCAGTGCAAACCACACCACCACAGGCATTGCCCAAACAAGTGCAAGTCTTTAACCTACTTTTTTGTGCTCAGTTCCTGTTACTTTCAAATAGTTTTAATGGGGACAGTCCACCCAAATTACAAACATTTTCCTGTGAGGATCTGGCCATGCAGCCCACAGGAATGAGAAGTCCTGAAAGATATCGAAGGGTTTTTTCATCCTTTAATCCTGTGACAACCAAGCAGATGAGGATCATGTGATATGATCAAAAGTTCAGAACTGCCACAAAACAGACCTTGTAGTTTTCTTAACTGTTGTTCCTGAGGTCGACAATGAGTTTTTGTTTTGTAAATTTGACGAACTGACCTTTTTATAGCAAGTGTTGGGAGGTTAACAGGAAGCCTCGCAAAGTTGTAACTAAACCCTTCCTTTTGTTTACAGGTCTTTCTAATTTGTAAATCAATTGGGTGCAATTCAGCTCTGCTCGGAAAAGCAGCCAACTTGTGTAAAAGTTTCGTTGAAAATAATTTGCCCTATCACTAAAACTGAGATTCACTTCCGCAACGAAACGCACCAAATCAAACAGCAGTTAAGAATAAGAAACAATGGGAACATTTGTAATAACGATTGCAAAATTCCTCCTCTGTAAACACTCCTTGCCTGATGAGTGTGTCTGGTATTTAAAACAGCAAAAACAGGAGTGGTGTATATGGCTGTAAGTGAGGAACACGTCTGAATGTGTTCCAGGACAGATTGTTGGCTTCAGATCGGGTCTGGGACGAGTCTGGTCCACGAGTCCATATGTTGTGACACCGCAGATCAAAAGGATGAAAGTCAGCGTGGCACTGCACAGACAGATGGACTCAGTGACACACACACACTGACAGGCCAACACCTGGCTGCTTATCAAATGCCATCAGAAACTGGAGGGACAAGTGTTGAATGTGTGTCGCTCGCTATGTGGCTGTTGTTTACAGCCTTGTTCCAATTGAGGAAAATCGGGCCACTTGATATTATTTCTTTATTAGATATTTAAAAGTCAAAATAAGCACCAATTAAGAAAATGTATCTTCAGGTACTGTTTAGTAGAATTTATTGTGGATTGAACAAATGAGATGTGACATGGTGAACCGGGCCAAGCGCAAGGCTACTTGTTTCCTCTGTGATATGAATCTTCTAACTCTTAGCAAGAAAGCAAATGAGTACACTTCAAACTTTTCCTTTAATGCTCCAACACTAATCTGCTGCATCAGGACAGTGTGAGTTTGGTTTGATCAGATTTTACTATTTGATTTGGTCCAACAACCCTCCAGTTGTCCGCAAATTCTGGTTTAAACTCTTTAAAGTTTTTTTTCATTGGTGCACAGAAGTACAGGACGCCACCAGCATTGGCTTCACTTTATAGCCCCAGAACCTACATCGACTTTTATATACAGTCCATGATGTTTACGTAGTTACGTTGTAGTGGAAGAATCAAATAGCTGAGGATGGATTGCAACCCCACCACCTAGTGGTTAGGAATTTAAACGACACAAAATGAGCCACTGTCATCCATAAATCTTTCCATGTAAACTATTAATTCAAGATTGATAGTGTTTCTCGGAACTTATACAGTGTCTCAAAACATACTTGAGTGTATTGGTATTTTCATTCAGCCCAAACTTTGACGCAACAGTCTGGGAAGGCCTCTCTTGTTTCAACATGACAAAGCATCCATTGGCCAGCATCAGCACTGACAGCCAGATTCCAAACTCTTTTGAAAAACCTTCCCAGAGAAAGGGAGAAAATCAATGCCCATGCTTCTGCAATGAGATGTTCGGCATCACATACAGGACGTCCGCATTCTTTGTGTGTTTATTGCTTTGTGTGTGTGTGTGTGGGGGGGGGCGGCGGCGGCTTTGTAACTCAAGCATATACCTGCATTTCTCAGAAACTTGCTGTTCCTAACTGGCCCGACCTGAACTGAGACAGAGGCAGCGAAAGAGAGGGTGGTGGGGTAAGAAAAAGGCAAATGAAGGGGAGGGAAAAGTGAGGGAACGAGGGCAAGGGCGAGCCTCCAGAGGGGTTTGAATTCCCTGCAATCAGAAACAAAGACCAGGAGGGAAAGGGGGAGTGACTGATCCTTGCAACCGCACACTCTTCACATTTATAGTCTCTACCCCCTTTTTTTTGTTTTGTTTTGTTTTGCACTTATACTTTTATGTGAAGCCAATCAATGTGTCTTTCCTTCTGGGGTTTTGTTTTAAGAGTTTTAATATTGTTTTTGGTGGAAGTTAGGGAAGCAGAGAGTACGGGGCGATGCGTTTCTCTGACTCTCTGTTTTTCTATTTAACTTTGTTTTTGTGCTTTTTTTTTTTGTAACTTTATCCACTTGGCAGCTTGATATTTAATGTCTTTTTAAGGCGGTGTGTGGGTATGTGTGTGAGTGAATCTGTGTGTATGATGTGTGTGTATGAGCTCATAAGCACCGTCTCAGCCTACTGCTAGAATAGACTTCCACTCCACCTCACAGATCTTTTACCTCCTTTGATGCCGTAACGGGGGCTTCATACTGTGGCGGCCATCTTGTTTTGTTTCTGTTCAGACTGTTTTGTTGTCTCGGTGACATCATCTTTTCCTCGTAACCTTAACATCATCACATAACCTGTTGATTCATGGGTTACTTTTTAGTTTTAAATTTTTTTATGTTGTTTTTCATCATAACTCATTTCCCAGCCTTCACACGTCACCCACAGATATGCACACTAAGACCCAAGACACACACACACACACACACACACACACATACAGCCACACACACACACACACACACACACACACACACACACACACACACACAGTACAGCCTCTGTCTTGTTTTTTGTTTTTTTCTTATACTGTGGTGTGATTGTGGTCATGTCCTCTACTGGTCAGTCCGACTACTGTAGCTGCTCTGTTTGTGCCCTCACTGTTATGTGATCGCTATGAAGGCTCGCCATTGTGTGACCAAAAACCATTTTTGTAGTCGCTCAGCCACTCAGAACCGGTTTGGGCCAGGGCCCCAACCAGAGTAACCCAGGAAAAGAAAAAAGAAGAAGGAAACAGTCCTCATCTTTTGTTTAATGCTCTGTTTCTGTAACATTTCTTATTTGCTCTTTTATCACTGATATCCTGTTTCCTCCAAATGGACAAAGATGTCAAAACACACACACACACAAAAGATGATTCTTCTCTTCTCTTTGGGAAGAAAGTTTTTCATTTGAGTTGCATGCTGAAAAGCAGATGGAACTTTCTTCTTCCTGTGAAGCTATGAATTGCACCTTAATGGAGGGATGTGGTGTTCATTTTTTTTTTTTTTTTTTGGTTGTTTGTGTTTATGCCTACATACATAAAATGGGGGATGTATAATATTTTTGTTTATTTTTAATTTTGTATAATATGTAACTGTTAGGTAGTGAGGCAATGTATGTCTCTTAAACAGGGTTATGGTTTTTTGTAATGCTTATTAATGCTGGGTCATAATTGTTTCAGTCACTGGTGTTTGTTGTGGGATGGCTTCATTAAGCAGCATCAGGAAGTAAGCCGGAGCCTCGTGAACATGTAAAAAGTCATATAGATGGTCAGGACGCATACCATGTGGGCACTAATGCTCTGAGCAAGTGAGCCCTGGTTTGATTCCTGCCTGTCATTCCCCTTCTCTCTCCATTTCCTGTCTCTGCACTGTCCTATCAGAAACAAAAATAGATCATGGCACTTAAAAACAATTGAGACTCTTATATAACTAGAACAGAAGACTACCTTTTATTAGGACAGACCTTTAATCTAATGTTTTAAATTTAGTCACTATATATGTGTGTGTGTGTATATATATGACAGCATACATCATATCCACTAACTAAAACTTGAACACTATGAGACAAACATAGATTTAAATAGAATGGTTTCTCCACAAACATGGCTGAAATATTTTCACCTGCTGGTCCAGACTGAACAGGTCTGTGATAAAAACAAGTGTGACTTCCTGGCTTATTGGCGCTGCTTAGTGAAGCCTTGTGTACAAATACACACATGAACACACACACACACACACACACACACACACACACACACACTGGCCAGTCCTCACACAATGACCACTAGGAGGTCCTGCTTGTCCTCTCACATATCACATATAACAAAAATACTCCTGCCGCCTTCCGTCCATCTTGTCCTTGAAAAAGGATGAATGACTACCTGTCACAACACACAATGTTGCTCACACGTTTTCACACAAAAACACACATATCAACAATGAGACCTTGGCAGATGACTGGCACTAGGCATGATGCTGCCACCCGGCCTCATGTCCCCAGGGCAAAGTGCTGTCTGCAGCCAATTAACCAACAGGGCCGGTTGCCAGGTCCATATCCATCGAATCCTCTCTACTGTCCCATCGGGTTGCCAGATTTAGCCCTCCACGATTTACACAGACTTTGTTGTGTTAAAAGAAAAAAACAAAAAAAAAAGGTAATAAACTACGTTTTACAATGTGAGAGGGACAATGAAAGTAGGTTAGATGACTTGATTCGGGTGTGTTTTTTATTGGATTGAGTCCTTTTGTAAGTGAGTGGGTTGCAGCACCTTGTTTCATTTTTATTTTATTTTTTTCAGTCGGCCTAAATGAGAATGGAGAGATTATGAGGAACGAGTTCATTTTGTTCTACCAAATACCTAACATACACAAACACTCCTACCTGATTAGCTTTCAGCCTTGTTCACATGTAGCCTGTAAGAACTCAAAACCAGATACTGTTTATGGAGCATTTGAAATATGTTTGCAGAACTTGTCAGCAGAGGACAAAGGAAGGAAATGTTTTTTTTTTCCTTTTATTATTGATACAATGGCTACATATTACATATTGTGACTTTAACACAACCTGCCACCCCCACTTGTCCCATGCACTGATAATGATTGTATATGGTCGCATAGTTTTATTTTTTATATTATTGTTGGGGCTTAATTTTGTTTCCAGGGGTTGTTTATTATTTTCTGCTGTCATTTTGAAATGGTTTCCATGGGTCTCTGTAATCAGTGTGTGTGTGTGTGTGTGTGTGTGTGTGTGTGTGTGTGTGTGTGTGTGTGTGTGTGTGAGAGAGAGAGAGGAGAGAAAGAGATTGGGTGTGTTGTTCAGTGGCTTGGTGTTCAACTCCCAATGCACATCAGCCCTTTGCTTGTGTTCATCATTGTGCCAGTGTGTTCAGGTGTTCCCTCGCCTCCACATCCGTTCATCCAAATGAAAGAAAGAGAGAATGGGAGATGACAAGGAGGAGGAGGAGGCAGCGGCAGAGGGCCTTTTCCCTCAGGGGGGGGGAAACACAAATGAGAAAAGATACTTTTGAAAAAAGGATATTTTTCTCCTCTTCGGGGTCACAAAGAAGTGTAAATTTCTAAGTTAATTGAAAATGATGAATAAAAAATCTCATTTGTTCTCTATATGAATGGATGTATGTTAACCATGAACAAAAAGTAATGAGTTCTATGACAAAGACATATAATAAATTAATTTTAAAATTTTAACAGTGCTGTCTGTTTCTCTCTTTGAGGCATCACTTGAGGTGTGTGTGTGTGTGTGTGTGTGTGTGTGTGTGTGTGTAGATGTTACTAGATTGCGGTGATTTGCATCATCCATCCCTCATCTCACTAGAGGGCAGCACTGCAGCACACATTATTACAGCTGATTAGGATGCATCGCTCTGCACACTTCAAATTGCTCTAGATTAATTTTAACAGCAGACTTAATGTTCAAAACTCCTGATGTTAAAAGGAGAGTTTTATCACACTAACTGCTGCGTTGACACTGAAATTACCAGCATCACTCTAAAATACAAACTCAAAGTAAACATCCAGTTTAATTCAATCTTGCAGAATTCAGCATCTCTTGTCATATTCACCAACTTTGCCCAGGTTAGTAGCAGTGAAAAACAAGACCTAATCATGGACAGATTTACCCATCAGGGGGCTTCTGGATAAAACTATGCAGTAATGGCTCCTATTGAACCTCACTCCTACCTTTTGGTTTTTCATACAAGCATCATTTTATCTCCATGTGCCCATCACACCAACCAGTAATCATTTATTGGAATAAACTAATAGTGTGTCTGTTGATATGAGATGATTTGATGGAACATCGTTTCATGTAGGAATATGCAAAACATAATATCAAACTTGATTCTCTCACTCCGCCAATAAGGGCCAGAAGTTGAATTAATGACGCCAAACCCATTTTGCGAAATGTTTAGTTTAGCCCAGCACAAATGCTGGAAACAGTGGGAAATACTTGTTCTGTCAAAACCAAAGTCTAAAAAGTTGTTAAATGAATGGGGTTATGTGCTGGATTGTTTTTATTTGTTTTTTTAAGTAATGACTTGGAGACGTAGTGACCAACGACCCATGGAAACTACAGTCAATCACTGCATCTGAGCAAGAAACAACTGCTTTCTCCGTGAAACAACAACTTTTACGTTTCTGTTCAAATTAACCAAATGAGATTTGACTCATTTAATAAATGAGTTTCAGACGTGTTTGCATGTGTATTTTTGTAACTTTGGCCATACCCCTGTTTCCAGTCTATATGCTGTAAACTAAACTAAACTAAGCTAACTGGCTAGTTAGTGCTATTGTGTAATCTAACTTCTCATCAAACTGCCAGTAACACGAATAAATATATTTCCCATTCCCATTCATTAACAGTGCAAAACCCAAAACAAATGTTTATGCAGTGAACTGGTGGTGTAGCTTTTGGGGGGCCTATGAGAGTGTGGGGCCCCAGGGCACTTGTCCATTTTGCCTGTTTTGGCCAGTTTGTAATCCAGCCTTACTTTTAACAACTAAATTAAATTGTAAAATTGGCCCAAGGTGAGCGTTAAACTGTTATGAGCTCCAGGAACACATCTACACTAAGACCATAACTCTACTAAAAGCATATTGTCGAAATTACCAACCAGCACTGGGAGCAGGAAATAATGACTGTGTTTGTGTATATGACCATTAGCCAAAAATACAACAGGTACTGTGTAAAAACAATAATAATAACTTGCTACCCTCAAATTTCTACAAATGCAACAACAGCAGTCCATCTCTAGAAAACCAAAAAGACCTAAAGTGTCATTTCAGGCCATGACACCACATCCATCTGGGAGGGGAGAGCGACTGTGTCTGAACATCCAGTTAATGTCCAGTTTAAGTGCCAGATCAGCCACAGAGGACCAGGGTGTAACAGCTCCCAGCCCAGCCACACGGACCAAGGAATGCACTGCTGTTGTTTTTCTGAGTCTGTAGTTGAGACAATGAGCCACTAACAAAAGCTCTTTAAATATCTGGAGACTCACACATTCAGTCAATGCAAAGCACGCACTGTACAGATATCAAATATACATAGAAGCAGGCTGGCAGGGAGATGTATGTATATGCACACTGGCAGAAACAGATGTGAATATTAGTTCTGCTACTACTAGTACTGCATGTCAACCATGAAAAAAAGACAACAAATGCCATCTAATGAATAGACTGGTTGTATTTATGCCCCATTAGAGGCATAGACTAAAAATAGCTGTATTAATATCTCTGCAACTCCAGCAGCTTGTCATAAAATTTGTCGTGAATATTCATGAATGCCAGAGGTTGCTTTTTAATAGTTTTGGTGACCTCTTGGATGAACATGAGGCCAAGGGTTCCCTTTAACATACCATCCAATCTACAACATAACTGAAAAAATGACTGCTGGCTGTATTTTAATTAATCTTTTTATGGACATTCCTGGTTCCCAAAGGCTTTTCCTAGTGTGTCCAGTCACCTTCGCCACCTTCCCTCTGGTGCCACCATCAGGCCAAAATTCAAACTTGTCAGTCGATAGTACATTCTTGTTCTTTGCCATTTTGGATTTTGCGACTGTTTTCAATGCACATTAATCATATAACGAGATACAAATATAATATATAATATATAATACAATATAATAATGACCCAAATGCTAGGGCTGAATTTACCTACTGCTTTCCCTACTGACCGACTCACGTACATTTGTGCCGAGACTTCCAGAAAACAACCAGTACTTCCATGCATGAATGCTGCCATATAGTTCAATAAAACAAAGCTAATGATTAGCTGGAAAAGGTCTTCCAATAGCAAAATCCTTTCCAATATTGTTGTATTTTGTTTTGACAAAACTCTATCAAGCATCAAGACCATAAAACATCATAAATTACAACATTAAAATTTTACACTGATATTAGAACTTCAAAGGAAACTTTATCAGCACTTAAGGGCAAAGTCACTAAATCATACTAGATATTTTATAAATCAACATAGGAATATAATTTGGAAGAACAGTGACCTTCTACCCCCCAAAGCTACTACAAAAACCTACAATTTTCAACAACAATAAATCAATAAGCGATCACTGATATTGTTGACTCCACTGGGAATTATCACCGAACCCTACAATTCCTTTTAGCGCTAAGAAGCATTTTGGTGTTGTTTCTATTGTGGTCTACGGTTTTAGTCTTTCAGTTCACTTTCACTACTCCCAACTGTATTTTTCCCAGCATCAACAGTAGGAAACAATTTTTCTCTCAAACGTTCGGAAAAACCAACTGTCTGGTACATTTCCAGGACCAAACAGCAGAAAGTGTTAGCAGCTAACATTAGTTGGTGCCCCAAATGCTCTTTAGCATTTAGCAGCTAAAGAGCAGGATATTTCCCTCGGTGCTACAAAAACAAAGCTAAAGGGAGGGCTAAACTGCACTGGACGAGACACAACTCCAAATTGTTGCTAATGTTAGTACTGTTCGATGTGTAAATAGGGAACTATATATAAACAATATCAACTTGAGAGGTGATATGCTAGCATTGTGGTTTTTGGTTTCCACTGTCCCCAAGTGGCCAAAAAATTACAGGGTATTGATTGATTACAGGTTTAACTTTCCAGATCTGTTCTAAATAATCAAAGAAAAAATATGCATTCATAGAAAATGTAAAACTAAATGGTAAACAAACGGTTCTGACATCTTGTCTACTTTGTCTCTGTAATTCACATTCTTTAACTTAAATAACAGAGATTTGATTATTTAGTCTACTAGTTATTGGTTTAAGGAGAAGTTTATGAGTTTTGCTATCACTACATAGCAGATGTTAGCATAAACAGGTTGCTGAGTTACACATATTGTTGTGTTTACAAGAGGATATAATACACTCTCTGAGCAGCGCTACTTCTTCATGGCAGACAAGATGCTACAGTTAGTATTGGAAAATGACAGGACCGACCAGCAGGGCTGGGCCTAGCTGGTTAACATGCTAACTTCAGTTGAAGATGAGATGTGATAAGAATAGAAGCAAAACAAGGGGTTGCTTTTCACTGCTGAAGACAGCAAAGGAATTAATCCAGTAACATGTGTCTTACCAATTTATAATGTTGCTTTGTGGCAATAGCAAAAATGTACAAATAGCTCCTTTAAACTTAAATTTTTTTATACAATCTTTTTGTATCATAGAATACAACTCCTGACACTTTAATAGTACTTGTCACAATGACTAAGTGCTGAATATGACCCAGAATTCATCTGATTTAGATTTGGTGTGTGATCAGATCTCTTCAGTTCAGTTCTTCACATCAACAAACACACTATGTGCTTTTTTTTGGGGGGGGGGTTAAAAGGAATAACAGTGCCACTATGAAGTTCTCTCTCTGTGCTTAACAGATCTACGTTGGTTCAATGTGTCATGAAGTGGACTGTGTAAAGCCAGGTCACATTACTTTCTTTGAACCTTAGGAGCCTGCTAAGCTTGGAAAGCAGACGCCTTCATCAGTCCAGAGCTCTAATCCCTCGTGCAGAGCCGCTTTGTATACCAAGTTCACTTTTCTCTCAGAGAATAACTATGATACCTGAAGTTCCTTCGCAGGTAACATTAGAATAATAGTGGAATGCAAGAGAATTATCAAAATTGATATTAGAGTCATAATTCACAGTGTTGCAGTAGCCCCGGAGACAGGAGTAACAGCCAAGACACATTTTTTAAAATCATATAACATATTTGCTGGTGAACATTTGTACACCCAAATGTTTTTGGCAATATATTATAAATGTGTAAATCTGTAAGATTGATACATTTAACACTTGTTCAGCTCTTGCTTTAGGTATATCCACATTAACTTTAGATCATATCTGTTCCACTTTTGACTTATTTACCAGTTTACATCTGTACTTTCTTAAGGCCTAGACCAGTCACCACTAATCAATAAAGTTAATCTCATCATCTTATAATATCCTATTTGTTTTTCCCTAATTGCTGCTGACTTACACTACCATCTCGGCAGCTAATGAGCATTCAATTAAAAAGCTTTTTTCCAGAATTACAGCAACCAAGCGATGTGTGGGGAACAGAGATAGACAATGAATAGTGCTGCGGTGCTAAGTTGAATTATGAAGGAGGAAATAGCTCCAAAGTGGCAAAGAAGCAGAAACATAATGTTCCCTGCAGGAGAGATGATGGACCAGCTGGTAAATCACAGTGGAACAGCATGTAATACTCTTTTTGGGTTGTACCGTGTAAATATGTTATAATACAGCAATATATCTGAGAGGGCACTGATGATTTGCACTGAGTATGAATTGTGTCACCAAGTTCTCCTTGGCCACAAAATATAATATGTTTTCAAAGTACCAGCACTATGTCATACTGGCCATAATACAAAATGTCATAAAAGTAATTTATCTGTATTATAATAAAAAAAAAAAAAAACAGTTGCAAATGTAATATAAAGATAATTCAAAAACGACTAAGATAAAAATTGTGACACAATAGATTACTAACATATGTATGCATTTCATACAAAGTTGGCTAAACTGTGCCCAAAGCCAAAGACATTGCTGCTGAGTAATAAGAACATTTTACATTTGTATGCAAAGTGAGATGCTACATGACTTGCAAAAACTATATGACTTGTTGCTGCCTTCATGTCTAATGTGATGCAAAGGTGAGCTGCAAATATCTTTGATATCTTTAACAGTTTCCGTTTAAGGATGAACTACAATTTACATCCAGGAAGTGTAGTATGATAATGCGTTTCCATATGAGTAATGAAAGGGATGACTATTTGAAATTTGGTTGTCATGTGTAACTGCACAATTTGGGGGGGCTGGACACTTTGCTTTACGCAGGAGCTGGAGGTGAGGGGAAGTGGGTGGGGATCTTCTGGTAACACTGAGGTCATCATCATCATGAATCACCTTGATGTTGCTCAGAGGTCGTGCATGAACCATACAGATTTACTGTTAGACTGTGGTAGTGTGGCCTGCAGTGACTACGACTAAGATAAGTGATGGTCAGTAAAGATAATCATTTAAAAAGAAATGTGCCACCTGAAATTATGATATGATTATGATTAATGATGATAAAATACTGTTTTGTGCTTTAAGTTGCTTTTTCACAACTAGTCTAATGAGTCTCTTGCTGTATTTGTCCCTTGAGAACAAATATAGGTACATAGAAATGTTACGTTAAATACAGGATGCATTTGCTGCATCAGAACATCTATGATGCAATAAAACCGGAACTAATTCTTTCTTCTTGACGCTTCTTGCTGCTTCTCACTTGTTGCTGTGGGCATGTCAACACAACACATCTCAACCACGGGAAACAGATTACTTGTTAGTAAGCATTGTGTAAAAAAGCAACCCACTCCTTTCCCCATCAATTTTATGTGACTGAGCTAGCATTCGGTTTTTGTATGCATCTGTAATCTTGGAGCCAAAGGTCATACAATTGCAACATTAGTGTAATATTAATGAATTTCTCTACAGACATTTTTCCCCAGCTGGAGAAGAAAGCAAAAGAAAATTTCCCGTCTAACTATTGCATTTCTCACACTGCTGGTCAATCCCATGTTGCCTGCAATTCCACAAAGTCTTAAGAAAGAATTTACTCGCATCCCTTTGAAAATTCAGATATTCACAACACACTGTTCACTCCAGTACCTGTCCCACAAATCTCCACAGTTTATTATCAAATTGAGTAGAAATGCCACAAAAATGGATGAAAATGCCCTTTGTGTGTCAACATTAATGGTAATAACTCATATAAAGCTTAGATGGAAAACTGGATAACTCCTGCAGAGCTGGATGGCAGAGATTACACAGGGCCTCAGGCTGCATGGTGGGGTGTTGCTCCTCTATTGCGTAGCGCTCTGTGTGTGTGTCAGTGAGTGTGTGTCTGTGTATGTGTGAGTCAAACTGCCTCTCAGAAAAGCACTGGGTGGGTTCAGGTTAACTAGGGCAAACCACTCACCACAAAAAAAAAAAAATGGAGACAGCGCATTATTTTGTATGTGGATGTGTGTGTAAGTGTGAACAAGCATACAGTTAGAGTACCTGCAGCTTTGTGTGTATCTCTGTGTGTTTATTGTGGACTACGCTATTGATAGGGGTGGTTCAGCTTTGTAACAGCATCAGCAGGATATTTGGGCAGCAGACACAGAGCAGGCAGAGCTACTCCCACCCATGGGATGGAGCAGGCACTGGAGGCCCAGACAGGCTGAGTAAGGACTTGTGAGGCAAAGTTGAACTGGAGAAGCTAAAGAGTTTGAACCAAAATTTCATTGGAAAACATTAGGTTACATCTGAGGGCACTGTATCCTCAACTCTGCCAGTTCTAGTGGACACTTAATATCCATATGTAGATATTTAAAACTGAAATCTCTAACTCTCTGTAAGCTGTTGACCTCAGTAGCAGCAAGCAGTAACTAGACCAAAAATAGGAATCAATGCGGAAGTCTGCTGTTTTTAGCTACACTTAGTGCCATGGCTCTGTAGGGATGGTAATGTCAGTCTGTGGGCTGGTAGGTCTCCCACTTTGGTCCAGATGGAAATATTTCAATAATTATCTCATGTACTGCCATTAAAAGTTGTACAGACATCATGCCCGGACAACCATATGGGCTTGACCAACTGTCCTTTCCTCTGGCACCAACAGCAAATTGACAATCTTGCTTTCCATTTAAGTTTCTCGCCAACTATCAGATGGATTGCCATGATATTTTGTACAGATATTCGTGGTCCCCAGGGGGTGAATTAAAATTAAAAAGATGGATCCCCTGACATTTAGTCTAGTGCCATAATTAGGTATAATGTATGTACAAAACTTGTTTTTAACATAATAGCTGCAAAACTAATGACTCCCATCAGCCTTGTTGTGAGTTCAACATCAAATGTTGTTGCTTTACTTACCAAGACCTGTCTCCAGCTGTGGAAATCAATGCCAAAGTTCACTCGTCTCTCTGTCACATCTTTTCTCCCGATGAAGTGAGCATGCTAACCAGCTAGCCCTGTTCTGTCTTGTGACTTTCTGACAGTGACCCACTGTAGTGTCCCTTAAGACATAGCACTGCTCAGAGGGAGTATAATTTTATGTCTTGTAAACGCAACAATGTCAAAGCTCCTGTCAAGTAACAATCACCACCACCTGCTCCCGGCAAGAAACCACATTCGGCGGCAGAGAAAACTAACAAATAGCCCCTTGAAACTGGCCATTGCAAATATACAGTTGAAAATATTCCATGTCTCTTCAAATATAAGCTTGTTTTAGATTCTGTCAAAATAAAATCCATTCATTTTGACTGTAAATACTTGAGGATCTAGATAGAAACTACATCCACTTTCAAGACCATGACAAGCAAACTGTGTGACAGAGACCTTAATTCTTCTTATAATCCCATACGTAACATTTTGGGCCCATTTTTAGTGTCCAAACATACTGGATTCATGAGTGCAAATGCAGAGGAGAATCCATTCAAGTGAATGGGGAAGTGTGTATATAGTTCATGCAGTAGAGAACTATTCATAAGTATGGGTTAAGTAGTTTGGCCACAGCACTGACATCAGTGTTGCTTTACTCTTACATCAGATTCACCCTCTGCTTCTTTAGTGCCTGTTGCCTTTCAGATACCAGTTACCTTCAGGCTAGATGCTATTTCCAGAGAGAAGCCTAATCAAGATTAGTGACAAGCTTTGAATTGGAAAAGTAGAAAACTAGGGTGGGGAATAACTACACTCCTCCTCTCAGATTGAATGTTTTTGTGATGATTAGCTGATGTAAGGCGTCTACAGTCGAGCCACACATTGTGCTTAGCATGAGCCACAACTCTATGCCTTCTGAGAGATTATTGCTTTGCCCTGTTTTAAAATATTCATTTCCACCTGCGTGTCCTGATGTTCATCACCACCTTTACCTCCTAAAGCAACAGCTCAGGGTGACAGTTTGCTAGATGTCTGCCATGGTCATAAATTGCCTGGCCGTGACAGACGTGTAGCAAACCTATGTTGCCTCAAGGCCTAGATGACTTTTCACCAGCTGAAGCTCACTGGGCTGCCTGAAGGAGAAAAGCTGCTTAGTGTAGCTTTACGCAAATCTTTATTTGTAGCTTTTCATATACAGTATGTGGACAAATGCATTCATTCTTTTTCGAAGCTTAGATAGATACAGCATAATAACATCTGGGTGGGAGAGTAGAAAGTAGTTTCTCATTATCTCTGTCTGCACCATGTTAGAATTGGACCATAGTGTTAGTTCAGGCAGAGGACTAAAGTCATGCTTGCATTAGCATTTGTTTCATCATCATCATTCATCAGCTGTTTTTCTAGCTGATGAATGATGATGTATAACCTGACACAGATTTTCACTTTTGCTAGTTTTACGTGCTGATACACTTATGCCAATGAGTTGCTGATTTAACTGAGACTTAATGTTCTTGTCGCTGTTTGGATTTTTTTTGGATTTTCTTTCTGCTACAAAGAGTAAGTAATAAGTAAATGATGAATTTCCCTATTAAACTGTTTTTTTTCTCCTTAAATTAGAGAATCACCGCTTTCTAACAAGCCACAATTTATCAGTTTGTCACTTACTTCCATCTATATCATCACCAGAAAAGTCAGGTCAGATTTGGATCAGTCTGACCCTTTGACTGACACATTGCTTCTTTACTTCTGTATGTTTATCGATTGATTCTCATCCTCAATCTTTGCTAGTGACATCGAGACACACATCTCTACATCAGACACTCCTATTGAGGCCTAGCTGTCAACTGCTTGTATACCCAAAGTAAATGCAATCAATCCTGCATTTTTCTGATCTCGGACTGAAGAGAAGTTGTTCTGAGTTTATTGTAGCGACAGAATAAAGACAGAGAAACATGGGCAGTAATATATTTAGAACATTAGAGACTTTGGAGCTGATTCTTCAGGGAAAAGATGAAAAACGCTCACGATTACTACTTCAAATCACCTCTAGAACAACCCAAACACATTTGTAACGTTCTGTGTTCAAGTTTTCTTTCGTTATTATGGTTTAATAGAGTGCATTTATATATGAAATTAGGAAAAAGCTTTTTAATTTTTCTTGTTTTATGAGCTACTTTACAGTGTAACATATATAATTAGTTGAGGTTGTTCTTTATAAGGAAAAAGCCTTAATGTGCGTCTAAAATGGTTTAAATATTTATCAATGATGCTAAACATGTGTATTATAGTTACAGTTTTACACACAGTCTGTAAATGTAGCCTCACTACATCACAATGGCGCCTCACTATACAATACTTGTTCATTACAGACAATCTAATGAAGAAACTTACAGACATAACTAAGGAGAACGATATTAAAAAAATAAGAAGCAGATCAACAAAGGTCAAACATAAAAATAGATGAAATAGAAATAAAATGGAAGCAATTGATTAAACAATAAAGGGACTTATATGCTCTGTATATACACAGAAAATGTTTGTCAAAGGAAATCAGAATCAAAGTCTGAGCTTGTCAGATTTAAGAACCATTGATACATATGATCAAAAGCCCTTTCTTTACATAGATGTAATGTTTATGTATTAGCCTGATTGAGCGTCTCACATAAAAGGCAACTCTAATTATGAACTGGGATCATGCACACAAATATGTTTGAAGTGATGCCCACTCATTAACTATCAGTCTCTAGCCAAGCTCTGTTTTACATGCCACATTACATAAGGAGCCCGTTATTGGGATTTAAGCATTTGATCCGGACGCCTCCCGGACGCCTCCCTGTGGAGGTATTCATGTCACATCCAACTGGGAGCAGACATGAGGCAAACCAAGAGCATTCTGGAGGCATTACATATCCAATCTGGCACGGGATGCCAAAGGAAGAAGACCTTTGTGCTGTCTAACTTAGCTTGTTGCCTTCATGGCCCACAGCCAGATAGAGGATGGAAATTGGATGGACTGATTTACACAGACAACCTGGATGAGCATTAAGTATTTCCACTACAGCTTCCATTATCTTCAACATCAAAAAAAATAATAAGAAAAGAAGTCTTTGCACAGATGATCATTGCCCTGAATAACCAAGCTGTAGATTTACACAGGACTATCAGATGACCTCCGGTAGGTCATTTCCAGTGGGACATCCTCTGAACAGATTGAAGACATACTGGTTTACACAGGATTAAGAACCATCCTGTGCAAAATAATCTTTTGGTGTTTGACAAATGAGACTTTAATTTGTTTAAGCATTAATACCCTTATGTGAACCCACATATACTGTAGAGCTTTGGCAGCACACGCGCAGATTCTGACACAAAAGATGTCTCCAAGTATCAACCCGAGAATCAGCTTACTCCTTCTCAGGTTGACACCGCACACTGTGCAGCAAGCAGATAAGAACTCTAACCTGGGGCATGTGTTCAGGAGTCTGCATTTTGTTCTTTAGCCTGGAGAGAGCATCAGGGCAGATCAGGGCCTAGATAAGAAGAGAAACCTTATCCATCTCCTCAAGGATTGCCCTGTCAGCTGCTCTCACTCAGAAAAACAAACGACTAAATTAGCCACGGATAGAAAGATAAGTCACAGAGACTTTTTTTATTCTGGCTACACATCTGCCCGAGGAGGAACTTATGTCCTCCAGAAAACCTTGGCCTTGTTTTCACTGCAGTTTAAAAAATAGGATGATACAGAAATTCTAGCAGTACAGTACCGTGCTGACGAAACAAGAGCATTATTATCATTCATTTCATAGCAAATGTGACAGTGTGGGAGCACTGTGATCAGACTACACAGCATATATATTTTTCCAGATAATGACCATGCTGGATCTGGTCAGTCCTGCTTTGAAACTGACCATTGTTAGCTGGTGGACGTAAAAGTAAACAGTTATGTTGTAATTGTTATTCTTCATTCCTCACGTCTATTGGAAGGTGTCGTTTTGTTCTGTAGTTTAATGCTTGTGCATGGTGTTAGCTGTCAGCTAGGCATCACCTCAGCTAATTCAGTCATTGGATGTGACCGCTCAGATTTTTTGTGTAAATTTTTGACAAATAAAAGGGCTTTTTGTGCAGTTAATTATCTAACAGAACATGAGGAACCCTGTTAGTACTAATTAGCAGGTATCTCCTCTCACTAGCCTTAGCTTGTACGCCTAGCTCATTAGCTATCTAAATTAGCCTTCGGTTAGCCTTCGAGCAAGATGACCAGATGTGCTGACGATGCTAACAGGATCAAATGCTTTCACAGTTATTAATGCACTGAAGTCTCAGCTCCACACACGTCTAAACTCTTTGTTTGGATTAGTTAGTTAGTTGGAGTCGGACAGTGCTTGCATGGCTACAAAAGAGCAGCACACTCTGAGCTTCAAAACTGCTCTTCACAAATTTATGGGTAACATCTCAAAGGCTACATCCATCTTTATATGGAGTCTAATAATATCCAACTTTTCAGCACTTGAACTGAATGTAAGCCCTCTGCAGATTTGGTCATTAAAAGTTTAACTTATGCTCTGAAAGTCTCACTGCCTTGTCCTCCACTGACCGGCCTGCTATGCTGGCTCAAGACAAGATTTTTCCTTGTTTGCACAGACCTGAATCTGCTCCTCTTTGCTAAACACATGACCTTCACCGCAAGATAAAATAAAGCCAACCGAGCGTTGAGCAGTGTCTGGCAGAGCCATGTACCTCGTCCCCTCCCTCGGATCTGACTCACCCAGGAGCACTCTGTGCATTGCTCTCCTAAGAGCCATTAGCCAATTATTAGGTAGTGAGGCTTTTACAAGAAGAGTGAGCAGAGACACACTGCAATGGAAAATGTGAAAAAGGTGACAGTGAGACAGCAGCTGAAACATGTAGTTTAAGTGATGGATTAAATTTAACTTGTAACGTTTTAGATATAATAAAATTTAAAAAAAACGGAATTATTATATAGTTATCTGTCACTCACTGAATTTAAAAACTTGGCATAATTTTTTAAGTGAATATGTAATGTATCATAGAATTTGAATGCATTGGGCACACAGTGTGTAATACAGACAAAAGTCTAAGCTCAAGAGTCACTGTGTCTTAAAATGGCTCTGTTGACTTTACATAAGAGGTTATGAGGTGGCTGAAGTATTGTGATGCTTGAGTTGGCAGTTTGAATGTTATGATCTTTTAAGGCTCTGAATGTCGACTCTGCTATTAATATCAGCAAATGCTATGACTGCTGGATCCTCCCTCAGCCCAACACTTTAATACCAATACACTCTTTCTTTGAAGGTATTATGATGGTAGCTAACAAGACCCTGTTACAGTGAATCGCCAGCATATATGAGCATTTGTTACTCTTGCTGTAAAAATATTTTAATCATACTTTGGTCATAATAGTTTACAGCAAGTCTTGTAATCTGAGAGATTTCAAGGGAATGTTTCCAAATGAGTCACTGAATAAACATTTGCCTGTTCATAAGTAAGATACTGTTAACTACTTAATTAACTGTAACCTTGTTGCTGCACTCAAGGTGTGGTTCACTTTGTTGGTCTGTCACACTATTTTTTGCCAATTAGCAAGTGTTAGCATCAATATGCTAAGAAAGGAAAACATTATAAAAAAAACATTATAAACACTGAACCCTGCGTCCCAGCACATCATCTACTCTGAGCATCTTCAAGGTATAGTTCAGGTTATTTGATGTGGAGTTGCATAAAGCCCTCGTAGTCAGTCTATCATCTGCAGTAGATTCAATCAGACGGGGACAGCACAAAAAAGGGAAACATTGTCTTTACCAATACCAGATATTAAAAAATATCTGCTGATAGAAGACAATATCAGTTAAGGCTTAATTTTCATCTCTTTAGCTTGCTGTCAAATAACCCTTTCCTTTGGGACTGCAGTGTTTGAACCACTGACAGAGCAAAGTGTATGTGTATATGGACTACAGTAGTTGAGTGGTTGAAAAAGGGAAATATTCTGCTGCTAAAATATATCTACAGAAACAAATTTTTTTTTAGGCCTGGGCTCTTCTCCTCTCCTGAAGGTAAAATTAGCAATATCAACAATTCATAAACGGTTCCTTTGTGATATGAATAACAATAAGTTTGTGCAAGAATCTATATTAATCAGCTAAATAGCACATAGGAGCTTATAGAAAACCCCCAAAACAACTTCAAACAAAAAGGGGAAAATACGCCCATGATTGATTCAGCTCATACAGATTTTTTCCAATTACCACTTTGGGCATTAGCATCGAGGCAAGCACTTACCAGACAATAACGCAAGAAGTTACCTGAACTGCTGCATGGATTTCATTTTAGAATAATACCAATGCAAATTAATATGAAATATGAAAATTAATACAGGCAGGAAATAAAAAAAATACATTAAACATACAGCATGAAAATGAACATTTTGAACTGAGATTCAGTGGAAGTAATAACACATTAAACAGCCAGCAGCACAACACCTGCAAGCATGCAGAAGCCATTAGAGCCAAAAATGAATGCCTGAACTCACACTATGTTTCATTTTCCATAAATTACTGGACTCTTCCAAAAACTGCAACACCCATGCAACTTTTTTTCATGCATCCTGTGTTGTTTTGTTTTGCAATCTGTTTTTATGCACTTAGTTCCACATATAGCACTCTCTTTTTCTGCCTTTTCAAAATGCCTCACTGTCAGTTGTGAATCAAAGACAGAGAGCTGTCGATTGGTGCCAACAGAAATGACCTCAGTGTGTCTCCATTAGCTAACACACACATACATACACACACACACTGTTACACACACGTTACTACACACTTACCCTAACCATATCCAACATTTAACCTTATGCTAACCTTTAACTAACCCTAGCCTTTACCACTGAGCCAAAAGTTAGCTTTTTTTTTTTTTTTAACCCATTTAAACAATTGGGTCAGACCCCACAAATATAGTAAAACGAGGCCACACACTCACAGTGGTATGTACACACCATCTAAAAGGGGTATAACTCTCCAGCTGCAGAAATGATGTTGCTTACTTTGGAGCGTATATGAAAGGATAGTTGGCTCACTCTCAACCTGCTCTGCTTATGCAGCAGTGGTCGATGGTAGATTGTCAAACTGCAGATTTTAGAGATTTATATCTTGGGGTTTTCTGTTTTAAAGAGAGAAAATTTTGTGATTTCAAGAAACTGCCAGGAAGTGTATTGTTCCCTTTGATCTGCCATACATATTTTTATTCAACTTCTACTTTGATTATTATTTTCTTTCCATAAACCCTCCTTCATTTGCTCCAACCTGCTTTCCTTTTCCATCTCCCTACTTCTCTTTATTCTTTGTCTCCATCTACCAGTCAACCCTTTTGTACCGCTGACAGATGAGTGTGGTCAGAGGTCATGTGGTTGTAATTAGGGGAGTGCTGCCTCAGAGCCTGGCCCTGCTTCCTGTTTCTAATCTGGAGAAAACCAGCCTCAGTTCACTCAGCCCTGAAAACAGCTGTTAGCCTGAAGGCTCAGCCTCCAAACTCCCAAACCTAAATAAAACAGTCTTTAACCTGCCTTTGTAGTCTTATAACATCTATAATAACCTTCCCCCCAAAACGTCTGCTCCACCCTCCAATTTCCCTTCGGCTTAACATGTTACATAACAGCAGAGAAACAGGAATGCAGAAGGCTGCTTACATACAATTGATACTTAAAGCACTGATACCATCTGGAAAAAAGGAGAGGTTATGCTCCTTTATCACTATATCCCCCAGTCTCTGGTCTGGTGTCAGCATGCTCCTGCTTTGGCTCACAGGTGGCTCTTGTTACCCAGGAAATTGTTTAGGAAATCCTGCAGCCTTCCAGCCTCTCTGCAATTTTTCCAGATCTGTCAATATAAATTGCATTGCACTTTGTTCCTGTGCTTATGGTGAGGACCACCTTCAAGAAGACAGAAGCAAAAGCTGATTCATGGCTCTGAAGTCAACACGTTCCATTAATAACAAATGCAAAATGGATGAGAAATGTTTCTCGGTTTTCTTTGATGACACACATTATCCACTACATCTACTGTATGTTATGTGTTTAAAAGCTAAGGAGACTGTTGCACAAGATGCAACCGGAGCCTCTAGTGTTTCCTACAACATGTCAAACACAAAGATCCATCATCAAAATGGCTCACAGGTGAATGTGGAAAGAATAGACCACCTTTGTGCTTTAGCATTCCTGGAGAGTCAGAAACCTGGAGGTATTCTCACATTTATTATTTATTTACGTATTGGGAAGTAATCCCTACTACACATATTGTATCTTACTTGAATTCGGATTATACTTTGTCTCTGTGTTTTCCTCTACGTTGTCAGTTTGTTGTTGTTCATGGTTTTCACCCTGCCTGTGTGTGTCTGTGAATCTCTGCTGGTTGTGGCTTCCTGGTCCCAGCTCCTGCCAATTCACCTGAGCACCAAGGGACTAATCAGCCAATCAGCTCTACAACCTGCAGCAGTATTTCAACACCGGTCCTTTGCCTTTGCAGTCTGCCAGATAGTCCAGTCTCCCTCAGAGACTCAGAGACTAGACCACAGACTCAACGTTCTGTAGTCTAGGTTCATACTATTGCTTTCCCTTTGACTAACCTTCACCTTTATCACACTGTGTTCAACCCAATCTAGCCTCACCCAACCAAGATACCCTCGCTAATGTCCAGTTTGTTTCTCAGTGCACTTGTTCAACCTAGAGGCCATCCTCACCACCCAAGCCTCAGGCTGAATCCCAGTCCTTCATCACCCCCAATCTTACTGAAGTTAACAGTAAAACTACCTTGCAACTTTTACCTGCCTCCTGGTGATTGTTCTGCCTTTTGGGTCCTAAATGTGCTTATTTATAAAATGCTGTTTACATAAGTCTAATCTTCTACTCTTTGCATGTGACTTGTCAGTCAAAAAGCAGATCTGTCCAGCCTGGTTAAAGCCCTATCACATGATTGAAAGAAAAAAAAATGGACTGTTAAAAATGTCCAGGTGACAGAATTAATTCAAAGCAAGTGTCAAACAGTTTAATGTGAAAGTGAGCTATTATATTCAACAATGGGCTGCATAAAGCCAAGGTTTTGATCTTCATACACCACTACTTAATCTGTCCTGCAAACCGCAAATTATCCGCAAAGTGATATGATGGAGCCTATGATCTGTGTCCTTTTATACCTGTGTCTCAGATAAGTCCTATTGCCTTTTCTTTGATTTAATATTTTTTTTTTAAAAATGGAAACCTTGACGTATCCATTTTAGCTGCTCCTCAGTATTTCGACATGGTGCATGAAGGCTCAGACGTTCAAATGATTCACCTGAATATAACAAGAAATGTAATCAAACCAATCAATAATAAACTGAATGTAATAACCTTCAGCAGAGAAGATAATTGATTGGTTGAATTGGTTGAATGGTGTCATAAAACAGGAAAGCCAATACAACAAGCCCTGCAGCTGACAGACTTCTGCTTGTACATGATGCTCATAAATGTGTCTATGGCTGAATCCTTATAAAAGTCAATTATACAAAACTTATAGATATCAACTTGCACAGAGATGCTTGTTAGACTGTGACTATGACCTACATTTCCTCTTTATCAGCTAGTGTTTTACACTCAGCAGGGGTAATTAGAAGTTTTGATTAATCATTGTTTAAGAGCACTGAGTGAAAGAAGCTCAACTGTTCAACAGTCTTGTAAAAGTGAAGTTAATTGGGCGAATCGCTGCAGTTGACTGGGGTCTGGTATTTAACTGAAGTTCTGTGTGCAGGTATTTTAACTGAGCAACAAAGTGAGTGCAATTATAGTAAAAAGGACGACACTGCCAGTAGTTATTACCGTCTGTGGTTTTAACTGATTTATTTGTCCTGTTTTGTCTTTTGCACCATTTTTGACTCCATTGTTGCAATTCATTGCCTAACTCTGTCTGTTTCATAGGCGAACCTCAACTAGGCCAAATTAAACAAAAATTTTAACAGCTTGTCTACTGTACTTGCTGGACCAACCTCGTCTGGGCTGACGATCCAGGAAACTGTTCTGATGTCCTGCTTTGTTCCCCAATAGAGCTTTTCAGCTCTCCACATGGGGCTTAAAGTATTTATAACACTGCAGCCTGCTTTTCCTCTAGCAAAGCCTCCCTGAGGATGGCATTACAGCTAATGGGAGGGATATGGCCAAACAGATGGAGCTGGCATGCTGCAGAGACCCATTCGCTGTCTCTGAAAGTTTCAGATGAGTTTTTTTTTTTTTTTTTTTTTTTTTCGGTTGTTTTTTTCTTTGTTGTTGTTCATTTTAGAGCGTTTGCCAGTTTTGGGGGTTAAACTCAAAATCCATTTCCCTCATGGATTGAGTGGTTTAATTGTGAGCCAAGTCTTAGGCTTGATGGTGCCAAGTGTAAAAAAAAAAAAAAAAAATTAAATGGTTGCGAAGGAAATGTTCATGGAAGATACAGGCTCCTGATTTCATGTGAAATTATGAAAACTTTTAATTTCTTATAATCAAGTGTCTTTTTGTGTTCAGTGATACAGAACAAAGAGAGACTTGGTTAGTGAAGGAGGAAATATCATTTACAAATTAAAAACATACATAGTCCAGCCCCAAAAGCATGAGTGGTAGCACAGATATGAAATATAAAGACAGCTCTTATACAGTTATTTACACAAACTGCTCTGCAGTAAGAAGACATGATATTTAATCATTAAAAATACTAATGCATCCCTGCATTTGATAATAAAGCACCTTTGGAGTTGTTTCATTATTATTATTTTTTGATATGTTGGGATATGTTCATATTTAAAGGGTCAGTTCAGGAAACTCAAAAAATATATATATATATTATTATTTTGATTAACTATACCACTAGTTTTGGAAAGAGGCATCGCTGATGAGCTTTTTTAAATGTCCTTTTAAAGTTTTGAGCATCATGAATAAAATTCAACCCTTCTCTCTTTTAGTCTTTTAGTTAGAGTCTTCATAGATTACAGCTTTCCTAGGAAGAGATTCAAGGCTCGGAAATGTTGACACACAGGGGCAGGATCAGACTGTAAAGATCCACCGAAACACACCTGTGAGCAAACACAAGGAAGATATTTTGAGGCGTGCTATGTCCAGATGATTCAAAATGAACCTTTTACCTTTGGCCCATCAAAATGAAGTTTGATGCATTTGTCAAAGAGTCCAAAAGGTCCCAAAGGGCAAAGGGAAACAAGGTGGAACATCCTTGACACGTCTACACTCAAAAGGGAAGGTCCTTATTAAAGCTCACAAGATAAAGGGCCAGGCTCTAGACCTATGATAAACCTACCCAAACCAAATGTGTTTATTTTTTTTTTCCAAAAGAAGAAGGGGACTTGCGCACAGCCACAGTGGTTCCACGTGGTCCACAAGACAATTAATCCTTCACTAAAATATGGTCGGCAAAACTGGCAGCAGTGAGATTTGTTATCAATTAAAAAGTAACCACGGTCAAAAAGTGCTAGGATATATTGGTGATATCATAGGAACAAATGTCATAGAAATGAATCACAACAAATTATGTTTTAAATGCTAATTTATAGAAATAATATAAGTCCTATTTTTTATTACAAAAGCATTATAATGTAACACTTTCACTACTAGCTAATTAGAATGAGCATGATTTGGACTAGGTCATAAACTCATGGTGACCTCTACCAGCCTCTTGTTGTGCAGCTGTTGGGCATTGTTATTTAATTTCCTGCAGCAGTTTATGTGCCATTATGTACCATTGTTGTATAATTTTGAGTTTTTTTGAGTGTGGAGAACTGACCCCTTAACGTGTTCTTCTGAAAGGCACATAGAAAACATTTGTTTAAGGTACGACAGCTGTCTGCCTGTTTTAAGAAGCATTGTAGCACAAGTATATAAAAGATTGCACAGATTTATGATTCCTGACAAGTAATACAACTTTTTACACAAAGTCCCTGAAAGGAGTAATTTGTGAGGAAAACTAGCACAGCACAGAAAGTAGGAAAAAAATGTCTGGCTTTGTACAAAAGTGTTTTTCTAGTGCAAAGGAAGCAATTCAACATTCTTTCCTAATTGTGTGCTGTGATACCTTTTCCCTTTTTTTATTGTTCCTTTTGAGTCTAATATTCTTGGGCAGTCCACATTTCAGAAGGCACAGTATGTTCCCCTCCATACTGAGAGGAATATTTAAAAAGCACCAAACTTTTATTGTCTTCTAGTTAGTTCTTCTTTCTTGGCACAAAGCAGTATCCATGGCAAAAAAAAAATACACTATTTGACCCAAGAGATTCTGCCAATCCTCCCATGATTCTCTCTCAATTCTCACTGGATGCTAGGTGCCACCAGGTATCCATTGAAGGTGATGTAAACATCCACGTCGTCACTGTAAATGGCGTTCTCCCTCTCCCTCTTGTAGAGCCGGACCCACACCTCGTCGTTCAAAGCCAGGTCCAGCATAACGCTCTGGCTCTGCATGATGGACCTTTCGCTGGGCTGAGCGTACAGGATCACCTGCTCGTTGTTGTTGTGCATCAGGTGGAGGTAGGTCTCCTTGAAGTTCCAGGTATGGATGTTGATGTTGAAGAAGTAGATCCCCGGCACATAGCAGTAGAACTTGCCCTTGAACATGTTGAAGTGCTCGTGGAGGTTGACGAACACCGTGTCGAACACTAGTGCCTGGTAGTAGTCAACGCTGTGCAGGGACTTTCGACGTCCCACCGAGAAGGAAGAGTGAGGGATCTTGCAGGCATCTCCAGGGGCACCTGCCTGGCCTTTGCTGCCTTTAGGGCCCGTGGGTCCGCGGTAGCCAGGAGGGCCCTCCAGACCTGGTTTTCCAGGTGTACCTTTGTCACCTTTCTCTCCTTTATCACCTGGTGTAGACAAAAGAAACACAGATGAACAGTGCAGACAGAAACATGAGGAACTTAAATTTTCATTTTTACTTTTTGTGTGTTTGCAAAACTGACCCATCTTAGCTCTTCATATGTTTTTTTCCCCTCTGGGAACTATTAGATGTTGCTCATTGAGATAAGAAATATCTATCTTTGTTTTATCAGCTGAGATGGACATTAGTTCTCATTATACCTCAAGAACCTTTCAAGTACAAAAGAACATGAACATCACAGATTTAGAGAGGTCATCTTGTCATTTATTGCAGCTCTTTGAGAGAAAACAACAAATTCAAGACTTGATCTGAGCTCTCTGGAAAACAAGACCATCCACACGATGCCACTAAGCTTTTTTGTCTTGTTCTTGTGTTCACGGTAGCAAGAAATCTGCAAATTGCGGCAAAATTTTAATTTTGTTAAACCCATGCTCACCTTAACTGATCTCTTTTTCTTTGACTACAAATGTGACGATTTGAACTTAATTAAAGTAAATTCTGACCCTTATTGACCTCTACTGAAGACCAGTTGTAACTGCAATAAAATGTATTTCAACCTACACAAAAAGTGGCTGGCAAGAAGAATCTTACAATGTTAAAACATGAAGGAAAGAAAGAAATCAACCCCTAAAAACTGAAGTTTAAATACAGTCATTTTCATTTTCACACAAGAGAAAGTTAAGGCAGTTTGGTTTAAATGATGCTAACGATGCTAATCATGCTAATGGTGCTAACACTAGAAGAGATAAGGTAATGATTTAATTTATAACTGATCCTATTAATATATATATATATGAGATTTTGATTTCACAGGGCTAAAACCATAATTTCGTTGGTGGTCAAGAAAACTTTAAATGAGTTGAAAGGCTCAGTTATCCTTTCCTTTACAGTAACAAACATCTAACAAAGCCGTCTCCTTTGTTAACCCGCTCACAGATATTCACTCTTTAACAGGCTGAATAAAAGAATGTAAATATGGTGATTACACCACATGGTCGCAAATAATGAAACAAGGCAAATCTCCCCCCCTGTTGTTCACCCCATGAGGTAAATTTAAGAATGTAAACACAGTTAAAGTTGGGAAAACTGCATTATTAATTCACAATACAGCCAGATCGGGTATCATCTGTCTGTGCTAGGGTTGCAGGATGGGGGCAACCCACAGTTATTTCACCCACTCATTTGTGAACTGCCATTTCGAAGCCTCAAAATTGCAATTGGGCCATCACCGTCTAGATTGAGCAGAAAATATATTTGGAGGAGAAAGTGGTGGTGAGGTGGAATGATGGATCGGACCTGCTCTGTACTCTGTTCTGACTGTCAGTAGGGCCGTTTTCAATACAATCAGACTTCTTTTTGCAACCAAGTAGGATCCCACCGTGACGTCACACATTAGTTTGTGAAATGTTGTTTTGAAGTCTCCAGTTTGTAATTTCGTCACCATCTTGGTAAAACCATATTCAGATGAGAAGGTGGGACTGAGGAGGAGTGAGGGGTGGATCTGACCAGTGCTTTCTCCATCAGGTTGCTGTCTCTGGTACAGTCTGTCAATCATGGGTTAGCCATGCTCAAACTCAAACTTCTTCTGACAACCAGTGGAGCCCCACCTGATGGTTATTAAACAAAAGCAGATTTAAGGCACTTCTGCTTTGGCTTCACTTTTCAGCTGTGGAGTCTACAGTCATGGTGGTGCCATTGACAGGACAAACCTATACCACAGGTATGTACAACAGGACTTATCTTAACTATTTATCTATCAACTATATATCAAACTTTACACACATTTACAAATGCACTTGAAGATGAGTGTTAGTATTTAGGAAAGTGTTGGTCCACCAACTGCCAGAATAGATTTATTGCTCCTTGACACTGCTTCTACAAGTGCATTTGGGCTTTGATAACAGTGGAGAGGATTTACTATAGGCGCTTAAGGCACCATATGATTCACATCATTTTCATGTGCACTGACCTGTCTTTTCCTGCAAGCATTCTGCAGCCTCTGTGTTTTTTCAGCTGTTCCCTTTAATTTGTCACCTTTTCTGTACACATAAACCCTAACCGTGCAAGTCATTCAATTCATATAGTCACATATGTTAATGTTAAAATGTTTTTATTATTTGCTTTAGTCTTGTCTGCAGTATATTTTGCTTCTCTGTTGTATCCTCCTGACACTTTGGATTTTAAATTCATATGCGACCTGTCAGCAAGCTCTGAAAATGATTAATGAGCTTATGTATATCCTCCTGTCACCACTGCTGATTGAAATGCCTCTGGTTAAGTGGACATTTTCAAGTGTTTCAAGCCATTGTTCCCAGTACACAAAACCCTCTTTTGCTCTGAAATCAAGTGACACTGCTTATGGCCCCTTTTAAACTTCATCCTCATATCACTACAAAGCAGCTGTAAATAAAAAAAGGCCTGTGAGCTAAAGAAACACTCCCACGACAATAAACAGAGGCAAATAAACTGAGGAACAGTAGAGCTTATTGAAATTGTTGGATGACAGTTTGGGATTTCCACATTTGGTTCAAGGATGACATGCTTCCATACTGGCTGTGCTAAAGAGACCCTTTCAAATTATCTTGGTAAATTCAAAACTACATGGTTTTCAGGCTTCAAAATACTGGCGTAAATAAATGTAAGATCTATGAGGCTCTGAAGTTTGGGTGACACGAAGAAATCTTTCTTTCTTGTTTCCAGGAGGCTGCTTTCGGATGTTTTTAGGCAGATCACGAGTTAAGCACCTCGGGGCTGGGTAAACCACACAGGAAGAAGCCACAGCAGTGCCCTCACTCACCATGGCCAAAACATCCTGAAGATCAGAGGTAAACACTGCTCATCCTCTCCACACATCCACAAAGATCTGTCTGGCTGCAGAGAGTTATAGTAGTTTCCACAAACAGCAGCTTAGCAGCCACTTCTTGGTGACCATATATGGGACTGATCCTTCATCCTGAAATCAAATAACAACTGCACGGACACTTGTAACCCTACATGTCCTTTCTTTTTTTCCTGCTCAGCATCAACATCAATAAAATGCTAGTATCCACTTTCAGATACTCTGTTAGATACACTGTTAGATTTTGTTCTTTTCAGTGTCAATGTTTTAAAGCCAATGTTGTAAGCTACTTTTCTGGTTCACCCCTTTACTCTAATCCTGCCTCATCTGCTTCTAACAGAGCTTTTCCGCCCTGGAAAAGATAAGTTAATCTGTTGTTAAAATGGACTTCACTTATATGGCATTTTTTCCATCTTATCGACTACTCAATGGAAGCCACATTCATCCATTCACACACACATTCATAGAGCACTTTCTACTACTACTAGTACTCATATTGCGCTTCCACCAACCATACCCACTGTTACATACTAATGGAACAGCCATCAGAGGCAATGTAGGATTTAGTATCTTGTGGACTGAAGAGCCAAGGATCGAACCACTGACCTACTAATTAGTGGACGACCCGCTCTACCTCCTGAGCGACAGCTGCCCACAGTTCCTGCACTAGTTTTACTAACAGCCCTGAGACGCAGGTGATTTTCCGGAAGTGCAGGGTAATAAAATTCCACTTGGCTTTCTGGGATTCTGTCATTTTGTCTTATATATATATATATATAAATAAATTTGGCATCTGTGTACGTGTACGTGTACATATGTGCATATGTACATTCCCAATCCAGTACTTTAGGAAGTATTATCAATCATTTTGTAAATATTCTATACATATTGTCATCCTTTGATGGGATAGATTTGCTCTATTCAGACAAATATCCTGCCCATAACAGAACAGTCCCAAATATTTATATATATATATATATATATATAT
>CM076650.1:4096383-4144032 GCA_038496675.1 Rachycentron canadum
ATAGATATATATATATATATTTTCTTTCACAATGCTTAAGGTTCTGGACTGAAACATTTTATGTTTTAAAAAGTAAAGCTTGAACTTAAGAAAAAGTTTGGCACCATTTTGAGTTTCACAAAGCTCTACGTGACTGAAGCTGTTTGTGAAGTCTGTGACGGTAAAGTCCTACACTGCAGAAATGTATCCAACATGCAAGACATCTGACTTGGCTGCATCCAGAGCTAAATACTGGGGAAGAAAAAAAGCCTCTGGGTTCTCTCCGGTACTCCGCCTTCTTCCCACAGTTCAAAGACGTGCATAGTTTGATTGGTGACTGTAGGCATGGGCGTGAGTGTGGTTGTATGTCTCTATATATTGGCCCTGTGATAGACTGGTGACCTGCCAAGGTCCTGTTGGGCCGCCTTCACCCGGTGTCAGCTGGGATTGGCTCTAGCCCCTCGCAACCCTGTACAGAAAAGCAGTATAATCAATGGATGGAGCCTGCAGGTAGAACAGACAACATGTCACGCCTGTCTGACTGGGAAGTTCATGAAAAATCAAATATCATTCAGGAGTCAGTGGATGTTTGGAGAAAGATGCTTTTTCATTCAAGGTCAGTGACAATCTTTGAAAGAAGCAGCAATCAGGGCTCAATTGACAACATTAAAAGCACTGAACAGCAGTTATATAATGCAATAAAACTAAGGTGCTGGAAACACTTCTGAAGTCAGACATGTTCAAGTGAGAAACTGTACAGCAGAAATAAAACTGCTCTTCCGGAAATTCAATACTCACTTTCCCACAACTCACCCAGGATGGGCACGCAATCTCAACCACTGACATGTCTGACGTATGATATACTGACATTTTACCTCTAATCCTAAAGATTAAAATGTTCTGCAACGTCTCGAACTAGAACAGTATTTTTATTTTCCAACTGAGAATAAGAATAAGAATCTGTGTAATATGAGATCTGAAGGTCCCAGCTAATTAACATATCTTGTCATTTTAGGCTAACAGACTGCAGAGGCAACATCGCAAACAGAATTAGAGTTTATGCATTTTGTCTTTTAACCGTACTAAAGCCACCCGGAACGTCCTGAATATTTTAACACTGTGTGAGACATAATTTAATCCTGTGAATGTAGATGCAAAAAACGTGTAGGCGCAGAAATCGCCTTTGTCCGTGACTGAGGGCTCCTTTGAGAAATTTGGCTGGATGCTCTCCCCAATTCAGATTGGCTGACTAACTGATTGTGGGTTACACTGTTTAAATTTGATAACAGTGGCTTTGTGGGGGCAAAGCCAGACACACACATTAGTGCAGACACATGCACAGCACACTCAAAGTAGGCGCTATTGTTTTCCAGTGAGAAAGAAAAAGGAGTATGTGTTTGTGTGTATTGTTGTTGTGTGTAAGCGTGTGTCTTTGTGCACAGTTGTGTGCCTGTGTGTGTGTGTTTTCTTCCACATAAGCAGGTTCAGTGCCAGGTGAAAGCGCCTGCCGAGACCTCCCTTGCTGAACAGCTGCAATTCAGTGACAGTAACTGTATCATTCGTCTGATACAAAACACAAACACTTTTAGACAAAACAGGCCAAAAAGAGTTTTAGTTCTTTTTCATTAACCCATTTAATCCCAGATTTGAGAGCATCCAGATCATGTATCCCTTTGAAATAATCATCATTACCTCTTCAAATTTTGTTATGGAAAAATAAGTAAAAATGTGTCTTTTGTGGTTGGTCACTAAATGAATGCAATTCCTCCTATGCAGCCTCCACACTTCTTGAATATTCTAGTTGTTTCTGTCCATAGACTGTATATAAAATGTCAATGTAGACTCCTGACTTAAAAGCCTTAAATTTGCATTCTATTAAATAACCATCATGGGGAGGCTTCACCGAATGTATTGAAGCCTATGTTAAAATGTCCCTACATCTCACTTTACCTCAGTAAACATTTTCCTTTCTTCTTCAATACAAAATGATGTTCATGTTGTATTGAAGAAAATAGACCACAAAACAGGGTATACATTAGGACTGTACCAGAAATGGTGACCTGCCTGATAATCAGGCTTGAGAACAGATCCGCCTTCTCCTCCAAGATGGTGAAATTAAAAACTTGATGTTTCAAGACACCAGCTCATAAACCAATGGGTGACATCACACAATGAAAATCCAGAACTTACTTAACTTAAAATCAGTAACTAGAAGAGCATTTTGTTTTTATTTGTTTGCAACAGTGATACAATCCCTCGCCGGCTTCCCACCCATGAACAACTGGACCTGATTGTCAAATAACAGAATTTGTCATGGGCCAAGAACTTTTCATACTGCAAGTTTGTGACCCCAGTGGAAAGTATTGCTCCAGTTACAGAGTTTTTAGGGCACCAACCAGGTCCAACAAATTCAAATTGGACCAGAGATCTTTCGATGAAAGAGTTCACAAGTTCTTCCATGGTGCAAAAAGGCCTTAACTGCACCAAACTTTGCGTGTGCATTTATGTATTTTTGTGCATGACAAGAGAGTGAGAAAAAGAAGGATTTTTCTTTTCTCCTGGTTCAGCAGTTGGACTAGTTTGTGGGTTGATTGTGGGTAAGATCACGATGGAGTGTCCAGATAACTGGAGTGTCCAGTTGTCAAAGGACCCACAGATAAAACAACAAAGTGATGACACATCATTTGGACTGCTCTGGTGCAGTTGGCCACTATAACTCTGATATTAGATACACATGTTCTCACAAATCCCTTTCCAGCGGTGACTGTGTAGCTCTTGGACATTTGAAAATCCTTGTATTTTTAATCTCTTGTCCTCTCTTGTCCTCTTGTCATATTTCTCTATCCCTCCCTGTTTCCCAAAGGTTTAAATACAAGACTTCAGATACAAATAATGGCACAAATGCGCAATTAATCACACAGACACAAGGATCTTCACAGTTGGCCCTCCTCACTGCCCGACCAATAATGATAATTCATACAAAGCTCTTACACATTAGACTGTGACAGGACTCACTGTGACCATAGGAAATTGCAATAAATGTGCAATAAAGCCCTGGGTTTGTATAACAATACACTAATTCATATGAATACACACCTTGCAAGCATAATATCTATCCAATATATATTTAAGGGGGGGTAAAACTGAATGTTTGCATCGAGCCATTACATTAGGATGGTGCCAACTTGAGGACCATTATATTCCAGTTCATATTGAACTATTGTAAATTTGCAACTACAAGGTAAATGGATAATAGTAGCAGTAATTGCAGCACACATATAACCTGTGACCTTTGGGTTCTGGGGCCCCGGGGCCGCTGATTACTTTGCCATGATGTCATTCTGAATTGTGGATGATTATCTTTGGTACCACTTCACCCTGAGTCAAACTGGACCAGGCACAGGCAGAAACGCTGGGCAGGGAACAGGGTGGACATGCCTTACCCCACACCCCCCTAACAACAGGTCTTATTATTTTTCTATGCTAGATTTGTGTATATTTTCAATTTCAGACCCATTATAATAAAACCCACTGTAATAAAACACACATAAATCTAAAAGAAAAGCTTGTTTTCTGGCTCTGTACATGTAGTGTATCAAAGTTACACAAATAGATAAAATGATGTGGTCGAGCTTGTGGATAGATTCTGCCCATTAAAATTATTTTTTTCCACAGTAATTTCATTCCATCACTTCATATGTTTATGTTTATATACCTATTTCCCTTGACAGATGCTGTCAGAAGTCATTAAAGTCAGTTTCTTGGAAGTCTGGTTCTTTCAACTAGTTCCAGGTTGTTTCTATCTGGGGCATGTCTAATTTCCTTTTTCAAGAGAGTCTTAATTTTTGTCTCAATTCCACTTAACCATCACTGCAAGGTCACACTTGAGTAGGACTGTTCCATTATATTATACATGATTATGCCTCTGATTAAACAATGACCTTGCCAGACACACAGACATCTGGAAAAAGCAGGGATCTGATTGAGGAAGCTTGGAGCAGGAAGATTGTTATGATATTTGAGGATGGATGAAGATGCACCTGCCAGCAACCTATACCTAAAGACTCAAACAAACAGCTGATGACAGCACACCTGTCAACTGTTTTGCCATTTGTAGTTAATTAATACCTTTGAGGATGGTCATGTTGATGACAGTGCGGACCTCTGGTATCTGGTATTGGGATGTGGCTTGTGGCTGCTCCTGGTGGTCACAGCACCGTCTGCAGAGTCTGGGAGGTGGTCTTGAGGGGGAGGGGACACAGCAAACCAGGGGGAGGAGCAAAAGCAACCTCAAACACACTGCCGCTGCCATGGTTGTCACAACCTAAGAGTGGAAGGAAAGAGAATGGAAAAAGTGAAAAGGTTATAGGTGGAGTTGGTGGGCGAGAAAATTTGCTAAACAAAAACAAATGTACTGTGAATTATTGAAATTCGTGTCAGGGAGGCAGAATCTATTATGGGAAATGCACTCTTGGGGATTTTTACAATAGCCGCAAAAACATTTTTGAAGTCGCTGTTCAGACAATGGGGAAAGGTATTGAAGCTGATTGATGATTGGATGAAAACAGAGAGACAATAAGAAAGATTCAGACACTGACATCAACCCGCTAAGCTGATAACCAGCTAGTCTGTGGCTCAAGGTGAGACATGTCAGAGGAGGAGGAGGACCCAGCATCACCGCTAGCTAGAGTTAAAGATTCACCTGATGCAACAATGTCACTAAAGCCTCTGAACCTTTGGTTTTCATGGTCAACCACCGCCTAATGTGACCTTAACGTGCTTGTTTTTCCAGTCATATACATTTTCCAAGGTAAAGCCTTTCCATCTGTTTCAGAGACTGAGCAATGAAGGGTTTTAATAAGGAACGTTTTCTGAGAGGGCACCTCAGGTCTGAATGGCTTAAATTGTACATCCATATCAAGCCAAAGCAAAAGCACTTCTAATACTTATAGCTCTACATCTTTAAAACTAGTCACATAATAAATTATTTTCATAATTAGACTCATGGTTACTCCCTTCTCCAGAGGAACTTCCCACCAACCAAAACTAAAGCAAACACTGAAAACCCAACAAAACAAAACCAACATTTTTGGCTAGATGTGGTAAGTTGGTTTATGTTTTTCACATTCTGGTGGCAAACAGTTGTTTTTTGAAGGTTATCTCAACTTAAGAGAAAACACTGACAGTTATCCTCAGGTGTTGCTGGAAGGACTCGAGAATCTTTCCAGACTCCCCTTTTTTGCACCCGTGTTAAGTCAGTCAGGGAAGTTAGTCACACAATGGAAAATCCATTGTAAACCAAGCAGAGATGCAAGTTTCTCCAGCAACAGCTTGTCTCAATATACCAAAACGCAATGCAGCCAAAACATGCTGTGGTTTGACAAAGAGCCACCACCAATTCATGGATATACTCCAGCGTTCTAGTTGGTCAGCTGTCATCATCCTTAATAAGAAAAAAGTAGTTCACATTTATTCTCTGGTATTATTTGAAAGGTTTGTGGGAAAGGAAGGAAATCAGATTAAAAGAAAGCTAATAAACCAAAAAAGTAGATTATAACACATCATCTTTCAGTAACTCCTGGCATGTGTGGAACATCACAGGCTGATAACAACCTTTCAAGGAACTGTATCTTGAGAAAATAACTTTCCTTTGACCTTCATACCATAGCTTTTCTTTTGAACACAGACGATGCAGTATAACAATATGACTATATATATTCTCATATGGGATCCAGAGGTTTTGGATTTGAAGGTATAAGCCATGGAGAAAAACTATAGAGGAAAGAGCGACTTATGTGGCCTTCTACACACACACACACACACACACACACACACACACACACACACACACACACACACACACACACACACACCTAGACTGGATTGGATTTGAAAACATCAGCAGTAATTTGATCCTCTCACAGACATATACATCCATGCACATTTCCAAGGACAAAATGTTCTTCAGAACTTGTTGCCCTGTGAACGCCTCATCTGTACAATACATATGCACTAATTCCTCTTCTCTCTTTGTCCACATTTCAGAAGTCTTGCCCAAAAACAGATTTTTTCATGTGGCTCATTAACGTCTTCCTCTACTTCCTGTCATCAGTCCTCGTTTCAATCCTCTGAATACCACGTGTGAAAAGTAATACAGGGAAGAGGAAACAAGAACAAAAAGCAGATAAGAGAGTGAAGCTAACAAAAAAAAAAAATTAAACATGGGAGAGAAGGATGAGAGAGATAACAGGGAGAGTTTTTACAGTGATGGATGAATGTTAATAGGGTTTGAGATGACGAATGGAGCCTGAAAAATGAAAAGATCTCTGCCTCAATATTTCTGACAACTGATCATAAAATATTATCCTAACAGTTATCATCTAACATCGGAGACTGCTTCACCGTCGCAGCCAGGCAGATGTCAGAGGATACATTTCCACTCACTTCTGTAAAAATTGGTTCAGATTTATCATTTTTGTCATTTACTTGATCCTCATTCCTCTGATGATTTACAACATGTGCAGCACGGCTTCAATTACCCTCAAAAATAAATAGAAAAATTTTAAAAATAAAAAACTAACTAAGCCTGAAAAAAACACAAGGAGAGGATGTGTTGGTGCTGCCTGGAAGTGCACAGATTGGAGGAACGATTATACTAGTTTAAGAAAGCTCTCAACTGTGGGTCCACTTCAGTGACAGTAAAAATTAGATTTGGAGGCTTCTAACAATCCCATGTGACTGTGCTTGTAGTGCAGTTACCATGGATTTCCCAACGGTATATATTTATAGTAAATCCTATAACACCTAAATGCAGCATACACACCTTAAGGGAAACAAGTGGCACTGATGTGTATCAAAGCATCCAGAAAATCACTGTATTGCATCTGCTCCAACTCCTGGTGAGTGTAGCTGGACCACTTCCTCTGTCTGCCTGCTGTGACTGGAGTGTGTTGCACGACTCCCGCTGGGATGTAGAATTAAATAAACAGATTCATCCTGCACAGATGTGCAGTGGTGTCCACCACTTTGAACTAGACTGAAATAGCTCAACAACTACTGGCTGAGACATTCGTGTCCCGCTCAGGATGAACTGTGATGGCACCACCCTAACATCTAAGTTTGTGGCCAAATATCTGCAAAACATACTCTCAGCTAAACTTGAGTGTTTTGCACAAATTGGCAAATGTTAGCATGCTAACATGATAATCATTGTACATGTTTAAAATCAGTATGTTTGAATTGTTAGGGGAGGGGACGTCCTGGTTGCTCACCTGGATGGGCATATCAGGTAGGCTCAGGTATAACCCATAGACTGTAAATAAAAGTGGATGTAGACTCCGGGGCATAAATGAGCATTAATTCTGCATTCTTTCGAATGACCATCAGGGGGTGACTCCAATGATTATAAAAAGAAGTCAGATTGTATTGAAGTCTATGTGAAAATGGACCTACTTCTCCCTTGATTTATTATCTCAGTAAACATTTTCCCGACGAGTTTATAGTCTCAGTCTCTAATTTCAAGTCATTTTTTAAAATCACGGTCCCCTTTAGGGGAACACAGACCCCCAAGCAGGGTATGAATTAGGTCGTGGTGATTGACAGACTCCGCCAGAAATGTCGACCTGCACAAGAATTGCCAATTTATCCTTCTGAAATATTTGGCACAAAACTTTTACTCTCACTGCACTTTCTACTGCATTATGCTGACACACTGATATTTACTTTGACATCTATTCAGCGCACAAAAAGTTTTGTGTTCAGCATAGATGTGCATCATGTGATACATTAACCTGTTGGTTTCCCATGCTGTCCTGTTAGTGCACCAGCAGAAATGCTTTTTTTTTTTTTTTTTTTTTTTTTTTTTTTTTTTTGCTGCATGCATGTGTATTCAGGTCAGGCTGCAGAAAAAGAATCATAAAAAAAAAAAAGAAAAAGAGAGAGAGAGAGAATTAGAAAAAATGTGTTGACATTACACAATAACAGTGTGCAAGTATAAAAATAAAAATCATTGCAGAACATTTGACACATTTCACTAGTCTGACACTTCGTTACACCCCCCCCCCCCCGGAGCCTCCCGCACCTCCACCACGATGACAACACGATGAAGCATGAGCTCGTGAAGTGAATGAGGTGGACGCACGCGGCAGGATAAGTCACCTCGCAGCAACATTCATGCTACAGTCATAGTGAATTCATTTGAGGAGCCACGTCTACAACGCCGGAGCATCAGTTTGGCACGCGGCCGCAGGAAGCCATGCACACACAACTAAAAAAAACACACAACACAAAAGACACGTGTCAGTGAGAGCGTGTTGAAATGTAACAAACCCCCCCCCCCCCAAAAAAAAAAAAAATGCTGCTGAGTTGGCAACTTGTGAATAACTTAAATCGTGCACGTCTCTGCAAGCACGAAACGCGCCGCCGGGTGTTTCCTCCTCTTCTCTTTTCTCTCTTTTTTTTTCTTTTTTTTTTTCATTTGAAACTTAGCAGGATTATTTTGCAGAGCCGCGAGACAGGTTGTCACATAACGTCGTTGTCACATCGTGTCAGAGTTTCTGGTCGTTTTTCTTACCTGGTGCAGTTTCTCCAGGAGAAGAAGAAGAAGAGGAACAGACTGCTGGTGTCAGGCTGAGAGGAGGAACTGCTGAGGAGAAACCTCTCTCTCTCACTTACTCTCTCTCTCTTTCTCTCCCTCCCTCCCTGTCTTGACACACACACACAATGACACACACACACACACATACAAGAACATCAAACATCTCTCCCTTACTCCCCCACTGTGTCCCCCCTCTCCTCACCGCTGTTAACTTTTCCCTCCTGTGATCATCTCCTGTACCCCCCCCCCCATCCAACTCCACATCCATCACTCTCACTTAAGAGAGTGGAGACTGCTGCACCTTCATGCAGAAGTTTTATGACACAGAGCTACATGTGACACTGAGGAGCTGTCACCAAACAGAAATGTAGGTCAACTTGCCCCCCACCCCTCAATTTTCGACTTTTCAGTGTCCATGACTCAGACTCTGGAAGAGGAACAACTCTGTTTCCTTTCACTTTCCCTGTGCCTTCCAACTTCTGAATGCCAGAAATAACCATATTATACCACTTTCTCACAAACTCCCACTGTAGTTCTTAAATCACACAGTGGAAGCTTCTTTTATAATCACTGCCATTCACATAAAGCCTGTCATATTTTCTCCGCTTGATTACTCTCTGTTGTCGTGTTAAGCAGAAGAGAAACCTGCTTGTTAAAGTTAATGTTCTGCTCAAATATTTCATCTGCAAATTTAATAATCCAATTAAAAAAAAAAAAAGAGTAAATTCTCTTCTCCAGACATTTTGCAATGAATCCTGCAGCTGTGGGTCTTACGTCTGGGTGTCATGGGTGTGCAGACGACCAGCCTGCCAGTGTGTCCATGCATGAGATCAGAGGACATAAAAATACTTTGGCAAAGCTTAGTTATTAACTAGTGTGAATTATAAGATTGGGAGCACAGAGCACTGCCTGTATGTAAATTCTAATTGGTGTGTAAAATGAAAACCACAAAACAGCTTTTGACTGACAACTGTGATTGGTTTGTTGGTTAGATCCCTTTTTTAGTGTCTAGTGTGTGAAGTAGGAGATATGAAGTAGGAGAGGGATCACACAGGCTGCATGTTTGGACAACTTTAAGATACAAAATACCAAGGGCACAGGGAGGTCTTAGTAAAAACAGGAAGAGCTAACCACTTCTCTGCTAACACTATCCCCAGTGGACCACAGTGCATTGTAGCATCAAATAATTATCTTTCCCTTCCTTTTGTTTTTTCCATCTCAGCCCACAACAAAATCCCCAGGATCTGTGCTGGGCTGTGAGGCGATTCGGGTCCACACTGGCTCTAAAGCAGCCCATATGTCATCAGAGCTTGATCCATTATGATCAACAAAGTTTTCAGAAGTCTTACAGAGATGTATCATCAAATAATTTTATGCCATTTGAGCGTGAGGGAAGCCGGCTCAGCCAGAAGTCATCTCTGGTGCGCATTGCGTAAAAAACTCCTGAGGTGTATGGGGCCAGTGAGCAACTTTTACTGGAAACCATCTTGAAATGTGGTTTAACTTTTTTTTTTTTTTTTTTTTTCTTTTTAATACATCTATGACCTACACCATTAACGTCAAAGGGGGAGGCGACAACTTCCCCTGACAATCTGAGGTATGTTGAAAGTCAATCTGGGAACTGTGGTCTACTGCAGGAATCATCAAAGTAAAATCCTTCTGGTAAAACAGTATATTATAGTCTAAGATCAGTGGAAGGGGAATTCCATTTGATAAGCAGACTTCTGTGATCTTAAGTCAAACGAACAAAGTCACTCACTCCTTTTTAGTAGCTCTGGCCTGGAGCCAGTTTGTACTTTGCTCTCATTGGTTGAAACCACCGTGGAAGGATAGCTGTGATGGTTAAAAATGCTTCATAAAGATCATTTTTTACCAGCTGCATTTGAGCTTAGTGACTTCCTGCAGCACACTTCAGTACAGGGTCAGAAACAAGTCCTCCAAGTCCATCCACCTCATGGACTGAAAGATGATGTCATGGGTTGTTTGTGGTAGGAACCATATTTCTGTCGTCTGTCTCTTCTAGTCTAGAAATGGAAGCTAGTGTGCAACAAGCTATTTTTATCCATTTTTATTCACATTTTTGGGTTACACACAACTTTGGAAATCTCCATTCTTCTCTCAAATTTCCCATGATCCATGTTCACCCTACCTCCCTCCCTCCTTCCCTCTCCTCAGTCTAGCGATCCATCACCTGGGTTTTCCTCCTTTCACCCAGGGCTTTGGCCGTGTCCGGGCTGTGTTCTGCTTGTGCTGTTTCCTGTCGGCCTGCGCAGCATGGTGAGCAGTTAGTTAGCCAGCCAGCCAGCCAGCCAGCCAGACGCCACAGAGGTGAAAAGACAAAATAGAGCAAACACATGAAGAATAACAATGACATCTTTGTGTGCGGTAGGGTCTTGTGTTTCTGAAATAAGGACAAAATGTCCTGACTGTGTTTGAAAGATTAGGAAAAACACCCAAAGAGAGGATATTGGTCTTTTTCTGCTTCTCGCTGCTTTTTTTTGGATTAGCGTGGAAGAAGCTGCCCTGAGGCCCATAAACACAAAGAGTCCTACAATTTCAATAAATTACCTCTTATACTGATGCCATAGCCTTCATATTATATCATCTCTGTTGATAGAAAGGCTGACATTTATGCAAAATTTTAAAGTGACAGAGTTTTATTGGAAATTTGAGGACTATGCATTACTTCAGTACATATCTAAACATATGTGTGGAGACATGTTTCCCTCTTTTTGTGCAAAGGTTTTATACAGACTGTATATCAATATTCTTAAGTGCCTTAAACCTGAATTTTATCTGATGACCATCAGGGGGCGACTCTATTGGTTATATTAAAGTCAATGGGAAAATGGCCGTACTTCTCACTTAGTTTATTTGCTCAGTAAACATTTTCGTAATGAGTTTATGTCTCAGTCTCTAGTTTCAAGTCTTCTTCGATACAAAATGATGTTCATTTCTTAAATGATGGTCCCATTTAGAGGGAACTATATACCTATAAACTGCACAACAAACGTCGTGGTGGATTGACACATGGTGAACACATGAATTTCTGGGCCCATAATACTGGTGGTGGGGGAATTACTAGGGGCCCATAGTTTGTTAATCAGGCTGTGTTTAAAACAGGGATGAGATCAAAAGTAATCTGTGCTAGGTTTCAGCAGGTCAGTAAAGGAGTGTACATGTTTCACAGAGCTTCAGTAAATCTACATCTGTCAGTTTCACAGCAGTAGATGAAAACCGATGGTTTATATTAGACACACACACATATCTTTGTTTTACTGTGGGGACATGTCGTTGACATACTGCGTTCACTATAGCCCCTGAACCGTTGCAACTGAATGCACTCACCCTAACCTTAACACAAGGCTTAACCTTAACCTTCAAACAGCCTTTTAAACATGTGGGTCAAACCCCACAATTACAGTGGGCTTCCAGTCTCTGGACCTCATGAATACAGTTAAACAAGCCCACATGCACTGATGAGCGTGCACACACAAACATGACCTTGTAAACAGACCCTGCTGTGAGTGTAGCCTTCAATGAAACACAATGCAACTGACGTATGCGGTGAAACATTTGCTCCAAGTAGTCAAACTCTGTTAGAAAATTATTTGCCCTTATCTTTTATTCTGATAATTTCTCTGAGCAAACAAGTTCAAGAGTTCATTACCTTGTTTGCGTGAAACAGGACAGAAAAGCATAAAACCTCTCTCTCTCTCAAACACACACACAAATAAAGGAAGTTAAAATCCAATAAACACAGTTGGATACATCACATACTAAATATAAAGTGCAGACAAAAAGTGATGGAATGAAGTTAAAAGTCTTTCCGTCACAGCCGAGCAGGTTTACAGCACTTGGAAATGTGACTTGAAGACTATTTGTTTTACTTTGCAGTTGTCTGGATGCTCTGAGCTTTGGCAGCGGTCTTTCACATATACACAATTTGTGATTCAGCTCCACATTTACCCACATTCACACTTCACAGCCACATGTCTGCAGCTGCACTGGGGCAGTTAGGACAGTTACATGATCAGGGTTTGACAGAAAACAGTTTGGCTTCATCAAGCATCCATCATACTTCAGCCTTGCTGGTGTGATGGATGCTGGATGAAATTTAATTTCATGTTAATGAAGCATGAAATAACATTTGGGGGTTTTGTTTGTGCTCTTATTATGAAAAAGAATTTAAAATCATTTGAAAGCCTTTTGAAAGAAGAAATCATATTCATTCAATTCTGTCATGAATATGAACATTCAGTTCAGGATTCAATAGCAACTTAAAAGTCCCAAACTCTATGAAATTCAGATCCTTTTCTTTTTTTTAATGCTACAACTCCACTGAGGATGATTCAAAATGACAGGAGATACTGAAACAGGGTTGTGGGTCTCCAGGTCTTCAAAGCAGGCATTATAGTATATATTAGAAGATGCCTGTTTGCCATGAAATGCTGTTTCATCTAAGTCTGCAGTCGCAGTTCTTTAGTGCTTTTGTCCTCCATGTGTTCTAAGTTAGTCCACACTTCCGCCGAGTTCTTGCTCTTTTTATTGGCACGCAGCTACATGGTGTATGAATGCATATTTATCAGTCACAGCAGGCCAAGCAGGACCAGGGTTTTGCATGACTTGGCTGCAGATGTGACATTCATGTCTCTGTTCATCTGATCTGGAGTTTGTTGACCTTATCAGTTCAAATCAAGAGAGTAAATCAGGACTTTAGACGGAGGGGTGGGTGGGTGACTTCCATGTTTTAAATTAAGGTTACTTACTTCTGGTAGATGTGTAGCCTACATACTAGCTGTGTCCAAATTCAAGGGCCACATCCTACGCAGGATGTGGCCCTTGAATCAATCAATCAGACTTTATCTCTATAGCACTTGTACAAATGTAACACAAGGTGCTTTACAAAGTAAAGTGATAAAATTCACCCATCCCCTCCTTCACTTTCATTTACACAAATGCGCACACACACACACACACACACACACACACACACAAAGCAGTAAGTTATAAAAACACAAATCTAGACCACAATAAAGACACTATTGTGAATCATGACTTTACATTCACAGTGAAACACTGAAGACTGGAAAGCAGAGATAGAGATAAGATAATAAATAATAAAAATAGAATAAAAAATGAAGATAGAATAATACAGATAAAATAATAAAATGCTGAAAGAGAGATGTTTGGAGAAGAATAAAATCACACATAAATGAAGGTATAAAAAGGAAAACATTCCAGAAAGTAACCATAGAGTAAAATTATATATTAAACCTTAAAACACTTGAAGCACATAAAATTAGAAAAAAGATCTTGAGATTGATTTTAAAAATATCAACTCCTTCTGCTGCCCTCAGGTCTTCGGGGAGGCTGTGGAGCACAGTAATAGAGAGACGCCATGACCAGAAGACCTGAGGGGACCTGGGCTTTATAGGGTAAAATCAGATATAAAAAGTAAGTAGGACTGAAACCATTAAGAGTTTTATAAACCAATAAAATGACCTTAAATTTTCTGAAGCTGTGATACAGTTGTAAAAATCATTGTGGATAAATATTCAATATTCACATTGTGTGTGGCTGAATCTGTCTTCCCCCAAGCACCTCCACATGTCACAAGTATTCACAATTCATCTGGTACCTCGGTGAACGCATATAAAACTTTCATAGCACTTCCTGTCTCTCTGTTCTTCTTTGTCTCTTAACATCTTTACCAGCGTTTTTCTTCTCTCTCTCTCTCTCAAGGAGTTGTTTCGTCTCCCAGCCCTGCGTGACACCTTTGGGTCCCATCTGTCGAAACTCAACATAGAAGAAGATGAGACAGATGGTGGGAGAGATCTGAGTAGTGAGCAGAGTGTGAGAGTGTGTGTAATGACTGCAGTCTCTCTCTCCCACTTTGTCTCTTTTAAACTTCTCTCTTGTGTGTGTGCGTGTGAGTGTGTGTGTGTGTGTGTGTGTGTATGTGTGTGTGTATGGCTGACAGCAATGCATTTTTTAAACCTCAAGATGAAGTGGAAACCTGCGCAGCAGCAGCAACGAGTCGGTGCATTTGAGGGTGTAGCTGCTACATTTTTTTTTAATTCCACTTGACTTCATGCTAACTCACTAAGATTGCGTGTTACTTGAAAAATAAAATCTATTCTTCTGTCGCTTCTAGAGGTTTTTAAGGCTTTTAAATGGGAAGTAATAGTGAAGTTAATTATGGTAACAGAAAGCAGGAGAAGAGTGTATGTGAAAACGAAGAAAGCTTAATCCTACAAGCTACAAAAGGGAAGCAATTATAAGGTGAACATGTGACACTAGAGCACAGTGTTTTCAAATCCTCAATGGACAAATTTCAGTCACAGATAGATCTCTGGTGTGACATTTGTGCACTTTGTATGACAGCCAACAACCCAACCACCTCCCAGTCACCTCTGTTGGTAATAAACGAAGCACTAAAAAGTGTATCCTATTGCAGATTTGTTGTATATGAACATAACGTCTAGGAGACAAAGTTGTGCACAGAGAATAATAAACCAGCTATGAGGTTTGCCCATTTATACAGTGCACCTAAAGGTAGTAATTAGACAGAATGAAAATACAGTTGTGATCAAGGGGTGCACAAGTTTGTATTCAGACTCTAGAGCTATTCCCTACAGTTTACATTGAGAAAAGGAGTGATGATATCAAGGGGTAAGAAAAGTATAAAAATAATAAAATAATATAAAACAATACTTGATTATCAGCAGGTAGAGAAAGAGTTGTGTTACACGAGGTAAAAAGGTTACTTTGAACAGCACATGATGCTGAAATATCTCATGACTTGCTTCAGCAGCTTCACTGGTTCACAGGCCTGTGGTTTTCTGCAAATAGTCTCTGTTAAGTTAAAGCACAGCAGGATCAGTGCATGAAAGAAAAAAACAAAAAACAAAAAACGTGTCCAATATGGTCAGATTTACCAAAACCTGCTGATCTCTCCTTCCATGTACATGTCGTGTCGGGCTGCACGAGCCCCATGTGTTGCATTGGATCGCAGCATGAAATAAGGTCGATAACCCTTCATTCAAAACAAGTCAATAGTTGGGCTATTTTGTTGTGTAGAAAGATGTTTTTGTCATGAATGTTTAATCTTCATCTGTAAAATGTGTTCGGTCTGGACAACAAAAACTAAACTCTTGGGCTGTGCTTCAAAACAAAACAAAACACAAAAAAACATGCAGGTTATGTAGCCATCATCCACACATCCGTAAATACCTTCTGCTATTCTCGGCTTAGAAACAGACTTTTTGTATTAAATTCTTTCGTAGTTTTAGTGAGATCTGTGCCTGTCCGTGCCTTTTGCATGACACCTCTCTCTCTCTCTCTCTCTCTCTCTCTTTCTCAGACTAGTTTCCATTGCATTGAACTCGTTCTGCGGAAAGCAAAATGTTTTGTAGCCCCCCCGTCTCCAATAACTCTGCATTTATGAGCCAGACACATAAACCTTGGAACAACCTTCTGTAGAGCGCTCGGCTAAAACTCCATTATCTCAGGCCAAATTTGGATATACATGAAATTACATTTTTATATACTTCAGTTTTGCCCTTTCACTTTAGTTTTAATTAAACTGTGAGTCATATAGGAATATGCACTGCACTGGGAATGTGAAACAGGGGTTGAATCCATGCACAAGTGCCCAGGGTGTCTTTCCCTGTATGAGGTGAGATGACAGGATCACTTTAAATTACCTTTCTCATTTTGACACACAGTTACATCCTATTTTAAGATCATTTTATGATCATTTCAACATTAAAAACATGCATGGTTTCTCTTGTTTTAATTCTGTCTACATAAATAGCCTGTTAAAATAGACTTTTGTGAATAAGTGGCAGTGATACTTGACTTGAATGACGGCCAAAGCATGTAGCATGTGGACCCTTCTCATTCAGTCTCTTTCCCTCTCCTCTCTGTCCTCTTACGTCCATTTTTCCCCCCTCTCCCATCTCTTTCCCACTCTATTATCTTCCTCACTCTTTCAATCCAATTTTCTCCTCTCCCTTCCCTCTGTCACCTCCTGTCCTCCCTGCTCGCCACCCCCACTCGCTCACATCATTTAGGCCTTTTCATCTCCCGGTCATGCTGTCTATTGGATTGGAGCTTGCTCTGATGGAGCTTTCCATCCTTTGGCTTTAGGGTCATTTCCAGTCTGTCTGCTTTATTCCCATATCCCCCTCTTATATTCCTAAATTGTCAGCTTTTTTTTGTTTAGTAACTTTGAATCCTCCTTCCTATAGGTCACTCTCTTCCCCGTCTTTCTCCTTTTATTCTTCTTTGTGCTCTATCTACCTTCCCCCTCTTGCTGTACTATCACCTGTTCTTTTTTTGTCCTTTTCCAACTTGTATTTCTGTTCCCACAGCTTTCAGCCTCCCACTGCTTTTTCTCCAATGACCCAATACTATGTTATTATCCTACTCATGTTCATCGTATACTCTTTTGCCTGACTGACTTGTCAGCCAGTCTTGGGCTGTTCACTTAACCCTTTAAGTGCTGGGGTTTTATTAAAAAAAATACTGGATTTGACATATATCTACTAACTATTGTCTGTTTATTATCTGTTATTATCTGTTGCAATTTAGTGACGTTCAGAGGGTTAAATCATAAGTGGTGGCATCATCACACTTCATCAAATCCCTGAAAACGACTTTGTCCTCAATCATGTATAACTTTAAACAAGTGAATTATATAAAAATTCACCCCCTTGTACTGTGTCATGAAGGAGGGAGTAAGATATAGAGACCAAAAGCATTTTTTGTATCAGGCTGTAAAAATGTTTATTTCTGCTGTGTAATTGGACATTTTAACTTCTTTTTGAGCCAGCCTCAAGCAGCCATTTTAGCATTTCTATGTTGGTTTCCTTTTTCACCTTTGGAGGTTGTTGCTTGGTCCAAAGTCACTCAACAAGTGTTGCAGGCAACAGCAGCTCACAGTTTTCTGTATTCCCGAATTAGTCTGCATTGTCCAAAGCCTGCAGCATGTAGCTCGTGCTCAGATCTACTCTTCCTTTTTCTTCTTCATCTGTGTCTCCTACATAACCCTGCAATTTCTCTGAAGCCACATCCACTGGTGATAAACCTTTAATTGCTCCATGTGTGTTTGTGTTCCACCATCAACAACACCTCCGAAGCAGATGAATCTAAAACCTTTGCTCTGTCGTGTCACCAAACACGGGCTACAAAAGAAATTGACTGCCATGTAATTATACATACAAATTATCATGGGACTCATAATGTCAGTTCGGGCTAATGGAAAACTGTCGACATGTAAGGTTCACTTTCTAACTGATCCAAATTAGTGTGACCAACTCCAAAACTCCAAGTCCCCTTCCTGTTCCCCCTCTTCCTCTTTATAGTGGTAAACATCAGACTTTTACCATAAGCTGTAGCTCTTCAAAGCCTTGATTAAATGTCAGTTTCAGTGGGTGTGGATGTGGGTCAGGCTAATCAGTGCACGTCATGCACTCATGAAAAAACTATAATGAGGTTTCTCCATCTTTGCCTGTCTCTTATTATCTCTTGCTCCCTCTCTTTTGTCAGAATTTCTCTCCTCTGATGTCTCTTTTCTCTCTTCCACTTTGTTTTGCTTCTGTTGTTGCACAAATAAGAAAAAGAAAATGTTTTCCCTAAATATAAACATGACAAAAAATGCTCACCTCCTTGAAATTACTGTCTTTAACTGCTGTGCACAAACAAACAGTACATTACAGTACACTTTTTATGTGCCTGTGTGTGTTGGCCTGTGATTTTCCATACACTAGTTTGGGTTATGTATTTGATTTTGCATGTTTGTCTGAGGGTTGTGCTTTGCTCAGGGCACAACACCCACACAAGTACTTTAAAGCTCATCATTTCTTTCTTGTGTGTTGTTCTCGCTGCTCACTTGTTTTCTCTCTTTGCACTTATTTTGCACTTTTATTATATTCACATGACACATTTACTTCTTTTACTTTCTTGCTCTTCTCTTGCGAAGTTCATGAAATGCATTGGCAAGTTGGAGCTCCAGTACCAATCAGTAGTACTGAAAGTCTGAACTAAAGCATTTCATCATCACTCTGTTCCCGGAAAGACTTGGGCCATGTTCAGTCCAACCATAGCTCTGCATGACACAATATGTCTCAGCATATCTGAACCAACAGGCCTCAACCAACACAGTCCATTAGTCACATTTTAAAATAATGGACCGTTTTCAGTCTGTCTGTCCACTGGAAATGCAACCAAAAGCTGACCAGTCACTTTTCTATGTGGAAATTCTACCGTGCCAATATATAATTACAATAAATAGATATATTTGGAGTTGCATGCAAGCTACAGCTTAGGCTATACCTATTGTAGCTATGCCATATGCTGCGTATCCATTCGATATCCCCTTATTGCAAAAACCCCACTTCAAGGGTGAGGATTATTAAAATTATTGTTTTATCTTTGTGTTCAAATTTTATTTAATTAAATTTCAAATTTAGTTTCACTTTGAAACAAGCAACCTTCCACCAAACCTTCTGTTGGGCTGATATTTGAGGCTAGCTAAGGACAGTAGTAGGTCTTCATTATAATATATATATTGTACATTGCCTGTAGGAAATGTGTGCTTTAAAACCCTGCCTCTTTCTTTATCCTGTCTATTATAATGCTTTTCTGTCTCCTCACTTCATTTTCCCGTCAGGCCTCTGTACGTGCTCAACGTCCTCCTCCTACATCCTCCTTCTCTCCCAGTGTAAACACTTCTCCGAAGATATATCTTAACCACAATGAAAACACACAGCCTTCAGCTGTTTAACCCATCACTGCAAAGAAGGAGTGGGAGAGGAGCCCAAGGGAGCAGTGGGGAGATGGAGAGTAAAGGAGAAAAATAAAGAAACTAGACTTACTGCCTTGCGGTCGTATGCCTCCAACACTCAGGTGCAAGGACCCTGTTGAAACTGTGATGGTTATTATTATTTTTAGCCGAAATGATGCAGAGACCACACAACTGTCAGTCTTCCATGGAGGGTCTTCAGTGCAGGTCAGAGGCTGCCACATGTAATCAGGAAAGATCAGAATGTCTCCGAGGGAATTCAGGGGACATTTACCAATCCCACATGGGCTCGTACTGACGATGTCAGGCATTACCGTAAAAGCAGAATTAACAAATGTACTGCAACACTCTGCACCTTAAACAGCAAACTGAAGGCTGTAATGCTCCAGATTATTGAAACACGGTGTAGAAAACATTTGGACATGCCCTGCCTGATGAAAGGCAATAATGTGATTTATTCACTTTTTCGATGAAAAAAAAAATTGCCTCTGAATTTGTTTACAGCATATTTCTTTTATATTTTTATGTTTTATGCTGTAACAATATGCACATATTTAAATAGGTGCATTTACTCCCCTGTGTCACAGCAGGTAACTAATTTGTTATATGGATTTATGAATTTCATCTGCACCGTGCTGTTGCTTATTATTCCCCATATGGGCTTCATTCAGCTAAAATCTTTGCAATTATTCTTCCAAACCTTGTTTTAAAGAAACCAGCTTTGATTAAATAAACTGATGATGCTGACTCTGACTTTGTGTGTCTTGATATCAGTGGCAGTGACATATCTGATGACAGGCACAGTAGAACTTCCTTCCCTTTGGCTCCCCTATGCCATAGAGTTTGGGAATCAAACAACAACTTTGACCAGAGGATATACCCATGAGACCGTCCACAGGGGGCAAGCGGGGAGTTTTGTTGTAGTTTGACTAACAGCAAATTCACTTATAATAATTCTGTTCATCTCTTAACTGTGCAGTTTATCAGAAATGGCAAAGTCTTATTCCAGCTTCTGCAATATGATTTTTTTTACTGATTCTTTGGTGGAGATGTTGATACCAAGGTAATGAATCAACTTGTTTTACCTTTTCCATGCTCAAAAAGTCTTGAAACTTTGCACAGACCTGGTGAAAATCTACACATTTTAGGGGTTTTGCACATGGGTGTGGCAAAATGTCTCAACAGTGTTTCACCTACAAATATTAAATTTGGTTGGTTTATGGAGCATAGCAAACAGCCCCCACACTGTAACTGCATCATTGAATTTCCTGGCATGTTGTTAAAATTTAATGGTCATGTACTAACTCCTTTAACTAATCATATTTGGTGGGGAATGTATTTTTGGATTGACTATTCGTCCTGCACCACTAAGGGATCAAAATATCCTCATTGATTGATACCTCTCAAACTCAGGTCAACATCAGATGCACTGGCTCACATAACATAATTTACATGGCGAACATGGCTCATGTTTTGCCCCAGGCAAACCCTGCACACACACTAGTCTGTTCCCCATAAAACTATGATATTTTGTTCATGAAAACAAAATTTTTTGACTATCACTACTAATATCAAACATAAACAACCACAAACAGCATCACGTGGGGGAATGAGTGCAGTGCAAATTGGAAAAAAAGGATGATTTGAAATTTACACCAAAGATGAGAGAGAGATAGAAGGAGCCAGAAAGACAGATTTGACCTTCAGCACTTCAGCAGCAGTAGCGGAAAAGAGCACTGCAGCCAATTAAATGATGCTTGTAAAGTGCACTTTACAGGAATTCTCTGTTCAACACCACAAATCTAAAACAGAAGACCAAGTCAGTAACAGTGCAGTGCTTCTCAGTAGTGATAGACAGGGGTAAGAGTCTAGTCAGCTGTGTGCTGGCTCGGTCCGTTGCATTGTTACGTTGTGCTGGCCAAAAAATAACAACAAATACTTGGTCATTTTTTTCGATATAAATTGAGTTTATGCTGAAGACTGATGAACAGACCGACTGGGAGATTTCAATTTGTTGGATTCCTTCATGTAACAGAGTCACAGTCGACTCAGTGCTTGATTGTGTGGATATTGAAATATCTTCTGTAACCTTTGGCCATGTTGAAACAGGGTTTGCATATTATCTCTTTTCCCAGCTTGCATTTTATTTTTATTTGCTTTCCAGAAAACTCTACATCACTACCAGTCATGTCATTTGACTGAAGACGTGTTAAATGTCTTCCCTCGATGTCTTTGCTATGACAAAAATGAGACCAGTGCCATCTGCAATGAAGACAGCAGCACTCTGCTGCTTCTGTCTTTGTACAGATCCTCAGCTAATTAGCAGTGGTTTGCAGATGGCTGCAAACTTTCCAGAAGACGCTCTTGTACAGAAATGAGCACAGAATTGCTTCTGTGTTGAATGAAAGAAATGGAACTGAGGATAAAATCTGCCCCATTTGACCATTTGATCAATATGACTAAGCCGTTCATATTTGTATCTAATGTCCAACTCTTAATGAAATTATTTTTGATGATACGATCTTAATAAAATGATCTATTCATGTATATTCCTATATCTTTAGAAAACCACTTGCTACAGCATGAAAAGGGCCAAGTAATGAGACATCTCTTTCATTACTTGGAGGTTTGAGGGGTGTTTTACTGTGTATTATGGGCTCTTCATAAAGCACGTTGGCTGGTATTACAGCTAGCGGTGTACAGATTGGGCACACAGACTTCTCAGTGCTTTCATACTGTATGTAGTGTATTTAATTGTTATGTTTTGACGTGAACAAGCAACCACAGGCAGACAGGAAGCATATACAATTTAATACAGCTGCTTGAAATGCGTCATTTTTGTTATGGAGCATTTTTGTCGAAACCTACTTGAAAATTACTTCCTCAAAAAGTGGATACCATCATCAGATTTGTTTACCCATCATCTCAATGTTCCTGCAGGCGATTCCCAAGAAAATGATACTATCTCCATGACTAATGTGAATAGTTTTTTTTCTCTCAATGCCCACAAACAGCTGCATCTATCATGGTTTAATAGGTTTTTGACTTTTAAACCAACTTGGCATATATATGTATTCTGTATCATAGGAAAATTGTTTTGACAATTCTATTATGTATTGGATACATGCAACTATGTAGAGAAATTGTAGTTCCCATCACCTTTTGTGTAAAGATGTAGTGAATTCAGGTGTTAAGAGGTATTTTTAGCCCTTAGTGCCTATTTTGTAAAACCCCGTACATACCACTGGAGTAGACAAGGCTACTCCTCTAAATTTACCCAGTGGACCCACGGCTTTATCACTAACCGACTTCCATTCTCTCTCCTCCTCTGTCTCCTTCTAAGTTGTTGTCTGCACTTTCGATCCTTCTATGCTCTTCTATTTTTTATGTTATTCTATTTGTATCAAACCACATTTCAGCATGTTGTTGGAATTTCTTTCTACAAAAGTTAGTAACGGTGATAAGTTAGCAACAAATGCTACTTTTGCCTCTTTCTCGCAAGCTTGCGTTTTTTATTTTTCAAGAACAACAGCTTCCCTTTTACGCTGTTGTCTCTTTCTTTGAGTTATGATGATAAATGCACTACATCTTAGCCGGCATCCATGGCATGTACTTAGTTGTTCCATAGCTGTGAAAAATTGGTCTGTAAATCCTATTGTGCATGAGGACACCGCTTACAGTACTGCAAGGCCAGTGTTCATGGTTCAGTGAGTGCAGTGAAGATATTTTAATCTAGCAGCCCTGAGGACAGCAAGTAAACTACTGGATGGAGATTAAATGGATTCATGTTGCTGTGGACAAAGTTATTACCACACACAAACTCTCATACACCCACATACGCCATAGCTGCATCTACAACATTATTGCAAAGCATGGGCTGAATGTATTTTGTGGTTTGAGCATGTTGATGTGATGCATTAACTTCCAACTGTTTCTGAGCAGATATAAAACACATACTGAAGTCAACACACTGTTTATGCACCAGACATTTCACAGAGTGTGGCTAAATATTTTGTGGGAATGTTCATTTATACAAACCAATTATTAAAAGATCAGATTTGAGTTCCCAACAAAGTATGTGTTTGTGTACTTTGGGCCAGCTGTTTAATAGAGCTTGATATGGCTGTTCAGTTTTGCAATGCAAGCTATGTTTCAGTGCATGGGACCTACTTGGTTGAGGTTTTGAGGTGAGAGAGGTTGTTTGGACTCACTGAATACTTCAGGGCGTCTTAGGTTGTCTTCATACTTGGCTTAAAAAACTGAATAATTTCTCTGGTTTGTTCTTCATGTTGATTTGAAGTTAATGTCCAGTTGCCCTTTTATCGGCTGCTATGATTTATACTGGGCAAAGTGATGCGTGACACATTCAAACAATCACGCTGTACAGCTATGCAGTAGATAGCCTGAATCAAATCCAGCATTTTAATTTGCAACAAAAAGTTTTCTTTCCTAAACTTCACACACCAAATATACCAAAACCATGGGCCTTGCTATGTATGGGTGTAGCTCTGCGGTACAGCTTTTTGACTAGACCTCGCAAGATTCCCAGTTCATTTTCTGCTTGTACCCTCTTTAAGGCTTTTGTGGTTCAGACAAATTGCCCAAATTGACTTTTCCTTGACTCGACAGTGAATGCCTTAATTGCTCCCAATCAGTGTTCAGCAAAAATTAGATTGCTTCAGACAATAGCTGCTGTGGCGTAGGTTTATATTGACAACATTTGCCAATTGCCAGTCAAAGAACAAAGCAGTCTGTCTGATTAAACAGAGCTAACCAAATGTGATAAATGTTATATCTGAGACAAAGATCAAGGTGACCCCACGTTATTGTGAATGCAATATATCAGAAACGCTAAAGGGGGTTTAATTATACATGGCACAAACATTCACTTGGCCTCAAGGATAAAGTGATTAGAAGGTCAGAGGTCAAGGTCACTGTGATCTCACAGCCACAAATTCACACTTTAACTCAAATCTATAAGAATAAAATGAAATGATGACATTTTATATCCAAATGGCCAAAGGTCAACTTCACAATGACGTCATAAAACACTTCTGGCCATTTTCCAGTAATGTAATGTAATGTAATGTATTGTGACCATATTTCTTACAACTTGGCTGATTATTGGAGGGAAACAACCACGAGATAATTCTATTTTTTTTTTGGTTTAAGTTTAATTTAAGACACTTCAGGTTATATTACTATGTTGTTGTCTCCTTATTTAAAAGCTCACCAACAAAAAAGGTCAAAGTCAAGTGTGATATAATTTTGAGTGGAGCAATGAGGTGTAAAATCCAAGCAGCGCGCAGCATCCTAGGGTACATCAACTTCCCTTCCTCCATAGGAAAATGATTACCCATGCAAAGTGATGCTGCTGTTTATCATGTGTAGATGTGTGTGCTTGCTTGGCAAAGCGTACAAGTACTGGCTTGGCCTCTGGGCTTGCTCATATTTCCTGAAAGTTTTTCTAAACACTGAGGTTATCACTGAGATTATCAGAGGACCAATGGCCTAATGGATAAGACATCAACCTGCAAAGCTGGTAATTGTGGTTTTAAGTCCTGCCTGAGTTTTACATTAGCAGGTAAATTATATGTGAAGCTTTCATGTTAACTTCTGAAGGATTAATAAACTCCTCCTGCCTATTAATCAAGTGTTATCTTCCTAGTATAATCATCATCCATATTAAATGTTTATGTTGGAAAGTGCGTCTTATACCCTAATTAAGCTGCAGCCAGTAAGTCACCTCATGTCCATTCATTTCCCAAACAGCTGACCGACCAGAGAAACACATCTGTGGACAATCATCAGTGTCTCTGGCCAAGAAAAAACAGCTTCATCTTGTGTTTGCAACTTTTCTTAAAATTCAGATGGCATTCTTTGTGCCTGTAACAGTAGCTCGTCATGTTGACAAAACAATGAAACATTGTGAAAGCCGATGCAAAAACTCCTTCCAGCATATGAGTTGTGTTATTCTTTGTCTCAAATCATTTCATCACACACAGAATTGTAGAGACCTTAATAAGACATTTTCATGGGGATGATGTTGGATGATGTTGCATGTTTGAGAACTTACACAGACATGTTTGTTCATACTGAAGGTAAATATTGAGGTCATTGTCTAATAAGATTTGAGTAAGACATTATTGTGTTGTGTTAGCTGGAATGAAGTCCGCTCCGTCTGTCATACTAACTGTTTTCACAGGAAAAGCAAAACATAAGGGCAGCAAGATGGCCGATGTCCATAATTTAATCAACATCCCACGCCAAGTCTGCGTCCCTTTTCCTTCTGGCACTCTCCTCTGCACGATTTTTCTAATCCCTTCTCAGCTTTGGACTGCACTCATTTTCATTTTCCTGATAAATCTACTGTGTGATGGTTTTGCTGATCTATGGTAGCCTATATATGGATGGATTGCTAAATTGTTTAACCATAACTGATTAGCTGACTGAAGAGTAAGAGATTAAGGAGGCTGTGGACCATCCCTGTAACTTAATCAAGGTCTGTATACGTTCTCTGTCTGGCACTCTCCTCTGCACCGCTACTGGCTGTCAGTCAGTGACCTGAAAACACCTCCAAGGCTGTGTGGGAAACTCAGCTCATAATGCAGGGAAGCAGATTGAGGCCCTGCATCGTTTCCTTTTACCTCCCAGGGAAATAATGTTTATGATCTTGCAGAGTTGATAGTGACACATATTTTAAGAACAGCATCATGTTTTTAGAGGGTAAACAGACATCAGAACCTTTTTTAAGAGCACTGGGGATATGTATTTGTTGTTGTCTGGGAGGCTTTTTTTTTTTTTTTAAATCTTACAACTTCAGCTCAGTGGCCCAGTTTGGTACACTTGACTTCTCTCAAAGACACTCAATCATAGCTGGAAACTACATACAACAGTGATATTCTTTGTACATCTCTGAAAATGAGCCAGTCATGCTTTTTGAATTCCTTATCTATTTATGCATATATTTCATTGTTTTTGGAGGTAGGCCAGGACCCAGTGGCCTAATGGACAAGGCACCAGCCTCCGGAGCTGGGGATTGTGGGTTCAAGTCCCACCTGGGTTCAAGGTAGATGTGTTCATTGTGAGTGTTTTTCACTATTTATGTCCAGTTGTCTTATTTGTCATGAGCCATCTGTGCTTGGTGGTGGCCAAAGAGATGAAACCATTTGAAACTCAAGACCTTGGTATCATCTGATCCTATTGTAGAGTCTAAATGTCATTTATAAAACCATGAAGGTCAGAATAAGCATTGAACATTACTGTGTTGGGCAACTGCCATGATGGATGGTCCCCAGAGGCCAGTTTGAGCACTGTAGTTATGCTTCATAGAGCAGAACTGTCATTATGGTTTACAGCCTAATAAAATATCAATTACATTGAAAATGGGAACTTCCAAATATTGAAGAATCCCCTGAGGATTTGAGCTCATTTCCAGAGTGAAAAACATGAGCAGCAGAGAGAGGAGAAGTTAATGAGACGCAGAGGAGAACTGAGAGGATTGAGAGAAATACTAGACAGACAGACAAATGGATGGATGGGTGGACAGACAGATACGCAGATAGATAGATAGATAGATAGATAGATAGATAGATAGATAGATAGATAGATAGATAGATAGATAGATAGATAGATAGATAGATAGATAGATAGATGAGTTTGTCTGCCCTTCATTCACCAGGATCTAATCAAACCTCCAAGAATAAACTCTCTTCATCCCAGTTTTGTTTACGAATCAAAATGAGTCATGAGCATCCAGCCACAGGGAGAGATGCCAAGCTCTGGCACCTGCTCCCAGTCCCTTTGAGAATATTGTTGTTGATAATAAAATCAGCTGAAAAGAAAAACTGCCGCCTTTCCTCGGGACACAGTGATTCATAGACCCCCAAAAATAACCAGTTATACTCTGAAAAGCATCTTGTGAAAGAGAACATTAAACCTTGCACCTGCAAACCTTCAGCGGTATCGAAGGTGCCAGAGGACGAAGTATTAGCTCTGCTGCAGGTGCATACATTACCACAAGAGGGAGCTGTGAGTCAAAGATTCATATGCTGTGTAAATGGAGTGGTTTTAAGACTTCATGGCAGTATGGCAATAATAATGGTGATGTCAGTTCAAAAACTGGTCCAAAACTTTGGTAAAGAAAGAAGTAGGTCAAGAGCTATTGGATATATTGCCATGAAATTTTGTACAGACAGTTACAGGTGACCAGGTTACCAGTGATCCAGCTGACCCTTGACTTTTCCTCTGGTGCTACCTGCAGATCAACTTTTTCAGTCATCCTCTTTCCAATTTCTAAAAATATACTTGTTGGCACAAAACTTTGACTTTGGTGATACCTAACTAATGCTCCTGTGCCACCATGACATTGAGGTTGTGTTTTAGTGACATATATCACAACTATTCAGTTAGATTGCCGTCAACAGTAGCTGTACTAGTGCTAATTTGCATAGGCGTGCACATATGCTAAACTAAAATGGAGAATACAGTCAACTGTGAAACACCTGCATCTTAGTTTTGTCATTTTGAAACACACCGGCTTTAGCATTTAACATCATTGTGTCTAAGTCTCAGACAGCTGCCCAACCAAACATGGCAACGTTGCACAATGCAGACATGATTATAAAACAGATGCACATTTTATTGAGGGGAAAAAACGCTTGAAGGTCAATATGTTTAAAATATACATGATTCAGTATGAAAAAGTGAGTGGTCAAACAAAGGATTCTGTTGAATGCCTCTTATTGTTCACTCATTACATTACATTACATTTCAGCTTGTTCTTCATCATTTCTCAGAACGTTTGAGCTTAATTCTTTTTATTTGAGTCCTACTGTTATTATAACGAATATTTTGTGTCATGTTTCCTGTTACTGTTTGCTGGATAAACACTTCTTCTGAAAGTCTTCTGAAAGGTGCCACATAAATATCACTTCCTTTATCACTTGGCTTTAAAAAAAAGCCCCATCTTTACCATTTAGATATATGTCTGAAAAGCAATTTCAAATTATCTGCCAGTGCTTTTTTTTTTTATCTGCATGTGGATAATGTTTGGGTATGAATTAGGGTGATGAAGGTCCTGAATGATTCAAGGGGTGCTTATGACCTGCTTGATCCAGTCGGTGAGTCTAGTGATGCGAGTGTAGACGCCATAGTAGTCTGGACGGCCACAGCCTTTGCCCCAGCTCACCACCCCGGCCAGGAACCAGCGACCTGACGGCACCTGGCAAACCAAGGGGCCACCAGAGTCTCCCTGACAGAGACAATCAATGTTAAAGGGGGCAGGGAGTTTAATTTTAATGGCTCTACAGCAGGAAATGAGTACAATAACTGACACGGCTGACGGTCAATACTGGTGACTGAACTATCACATGGTGCTGGGAAGTGTGGCTTTCAAAGTAATTTATGATGATCACAAATTCACATTTACATTGTGATCCAACACCTGATTGGGTCTACTGGATAAATTAGATTTAATTTTTCTTCATCAAATCAGTTTTACCTTTTTCTCTTTCTGCAGATATGCTACCAAGTGGAAAAACTGGGACTCATAACACAAAATGTTTACTGAGGTAAAAAAAAATCAAGTGAGAACTAGGGCCATTTTCCTATAGAATTCAATATAATCTGACTGCAACCAGTTGCATTGCCACCCAATGCTCAATAGATAGCACTTAAAGGCTTTATACATACATTACTATGGTGGCGAATGTGATAGCACACTGTTTTTTTTTTTCTATCTATCATCTAGCAGATCCAGAGCAGAACACTATATATGAGCGACATAATATTTTCTGTCTATTTTTCTCTATTGCTCCCCAAGTCCTGATGGAAATTTTTGGCTGTTAATATTTCACTATGTTCATCAGCTAGTCTTGTTTTGTCTGCTTATAGCATAAAGTGGGTTTTTTTTTGGAGCTTTTTTGATAGAAACAGGTGTATCCTTCATCTGCAGACTGAACCATCACAACACAGGTGCAGGCTGTAAAATTTTAAAAAAGTGATTTCAAGGATGATGAAAACAATTGTGGAGCTGAAAGAAACCGTGGGGGTGGATGATGATTCTCTGTGGGATGGTTACTATGAGTGTCATCTTTTAATTAATTTGATCCATTGTTGATATAAAAAATAAAAAATTCTGCCACATCTTTAAATTCAAAGGAATGTGAAATGAAATGGGATAGGGGTGGGGGGCTGTGGGAATTATGACTTTTGTTATTGCACTGTATGTATGTGTTTCTGTACCTGACAGGCATCTTTCTCTCCACTGCGGTAACCAGCGCAAAGCATTCTGGGAGTAACCAGGTGGCCGTAGGAGCGAACACAAGCTTCCTCACTGACCAGGTGAACATCAACCTTCTGAAGGACATCACTGGCACTGCCTGGAAGAGGTCAGAGGGGAAAGGTCAGCTTCTTTTCATCCTTGATGCTAGATAGAGTCTGCACAAATCTCCCCTGCATTTATTTGGCTAATCTACAAAGAGCAGAGGCTGACATCTTCACTGTTCAATTTTGATTCACCGAGTCCAAGTCCGCAGTGAAATGTCACAGACTGCAGTAAAACAGACTTCTCGGCTTTAACAGAACGCAGCCTGTAAAATCAATAGTTAAATGTTTACAAGTACGCTAAGAAAAAAATAGATGTCATATCAATTCACACGAAAATGCCAGATGATCTGTTTCTGACACATGTTTTCTGAACCAATATGTTCATCATGATACAAGAAACCAGAAACCACAACCCACATGCTTCCACCCACATAACAGTCTTCTCCTGTCTCGACAATTTTAATTAGTTAAATTCATGTTTTTGCTCCTTTATCTTAATAGCACAATAGCACCCACTTTACGAAACCATCAGACAAACTCCCCATTTATTTGCTTTCCAAGTCCTACAAGAATAAATGGGGCTTTTTAAAGACTGCACAGGTCATATAAGGTCCTCTTAAAATAATGCAGTAAATTGCATAACATAAAAGCCAGTGGAAAAAAGTTTTATTCTCATCTTGTAACAGGTATAAAACAACTTTATAAGATAACAATACTCTTTATAAGTCAAAAGCACCAAATAAATGTCCACTTTAAAACTGTAATATTTATAAAACTAGATAGTTATCTTAAGTGTGTCTTTATGAAGTGCGATTTTGTGTTCCACTAGGGCACTACAACGTAGTTAAAAAAAACTAATTCCTTTACCTGTGGTCCTAAGAAAACATTTTTTAAGATGTCAGTTTTGCAATAAAGCCTTTGCAAATAGTTTTAGTATTTATTGAATTTATATGTAAATAGAAAAATTTGAACACAAATTTGAAATGTGCAGAAAAAGCAAGCTTGTTTGGGTCTTTGGCTAAAGTGGGGGGGTTGTGATAACTAGCTTAAGTTTAATTACAATGTGACTGTTTTCGTTTTTATCTTTTCATCGTGGGATGTGTTAAGTCTCTCTACTTAGAAAACACAAGGCAAAGGAGTGACTATGTAGTCCTGTTCTCACACTGATAAGATTTACACCCACTAATTGGTAGCTGCATGCAGATAAATTAAATGAAGTTAGCTTGTTAACATAGGACTTTTAACATAGAAAAGCAAAAGCATTTTTGTAAACCTCAAACTTGACCAAAATGCTGTTACTGTTAGTTTACAAAGATGTTATGGTGAGATTTGAAGTGCCATGTTACAAAAAATAATAAAACTGCAAAAACATTGTGTTAATATCATCAGAATAAATGACAAAATAGCATAGGTTGGGTTAGCATAATCTGCTATTTCTGTCTTATTCAGAATCGAGTAGATACTGCTAATTTAGAAATACATATTTCTTCATGTGTGCCATTATAAATAAAACTGTAATAAGCCATTAAGCCTAATAAATCGCTCAGCTTCTAACACTGTCACTGTAATTGCGCTAGTTATGCTACAGGTTGTGATGCTACAGTGACTTTCTAATTACATAGTTGATTGCTTTTGATTGGATAGAAAGAAGTTTCCTGGCAACTGATTCATATGTTAGTGAAGTCTTTTCGAGCTAAAACTAGTTTTAACTGATCGAGTGAATCATAAGTCACTAACTAAAGTCAATAAGGTCTGCAATTTCCCCACTGTGGGGCAAATAAAAGAAATTGAATTTAATTGGTAACTACTGGTATAGGCCAAGTGAAAGCAATGACTCAGTACCTATCCTCCTTCCACATCACCCAAAGCTACCCATCCCTCTTTCCCTCCTCACCACCCTCACGGAGAGCCCCCCAGCCAGTGACCCAGCAGAGCAGGCCCGGATCCAGCTGGTGGGAAGGTGGGGGCAGGCAAGCGGGTCGAGCATGTCCAGCCAGTTGCATGGAGGCAGGCCGGTCCAGCTTCAGCAGGGCCAGGTCGTAGTCATGGGACTCGTCATCGTAGTATTGGTGAAGATGGATCCGCAAAACTTGCGCCACCTCCTCTACAGGGCCACTGCGGCTGAGGAGGAGTTTACCCAGGTAGACTGTCCACATTGTGGGGGAGTAGAGACTGTAGAAAAAAATTTAGTCTCTATTTTACAATCAAAAGTGTCCTCAGCCACTGAAATTTCAAGATTTACTGCACTGACTGGAGTCCAGCCAACTGATTCTGCCTTTGAGAGACACAAGCATATATAAAAACATAATTATGCTGGCTTTGAGCCAGACAGGCTGTTACAGCTAAATGCTGGACAGTGAAGACACAACAGCAGGACTGAACATAAAGGAAAGAGAAAGATACAAAAAATATTAATGCTAAAACCGCATAATCAGATTCAGAGAAAAGAACAAAGTGCCTCAGGTTGTGTTGCATTTAACCTCAGTCGTCACATCACTTCCTCCGTGCTCTTCTTGCACTTACCGGTCGTCATAGAAACAGTGGGCAGCAGACACCACCCACTGGCTGGAGATCAGTGCCCCCCCACAGATGTGGGAGCCCCGCACCTGCAAGCTGGCCTGCCACGGCCACTCGCCCTCTGAAGCGTTGGCCCCCCCCACAATACGACTGGAGAACTGCCTCAGGCCACAGTCTGCAAACACACACAAAGAAATATTAAAACACCCAGATACAAATATGGACAGCGAGCATGTGCTAAACACCAAAGTGTTTTGTTCTCTGTGTGTGCATTTTTATTATTATTATAATAATCTTATTATAACTAGTATGTCTAATTCTTCTTAAAGCCATAAAAACACAAGAGAATAAACACAGACTAATATTTCATTTCATTTTTATTAAAAAGCAGATTGGCATTGAGCTTCAGAAACTCTTGAAAAACCTGTCCAATAGAGCGTGAAAGCATCTCAAAATTTAAAGGTATAAGGTCCAAATAGAGACAAAATTGAATTAAAGTCTGTGTGTGTGTGTGTGTGTGCGCGTCAGGTGTGTGTGTGTGTGAATTATTTCTCACCACACTGTTTTTCATCTGAGGCATCTGGGCAGTCGCTGACAGAGTCACACTCTGGGTTCGGCTTCTTCAGACACGTTCCATCAGCACACACATAGGTCTTATCTGTGCACTGCACACCTGGACATACACGCATGCACAAACACACACACACACACACACACACACACACACACACACACACACACACACACACACACACACACACACACACACATATATTTTATGTTTTGCTGTGTTGCTGTTAAAGCTCTTCACAGTCATTTTTCATGACTAGTCTTTTGTGTGTGTCATGACTTTTGGCATGACACATTTATCCAGGGTGTAAAATCATGAGACAAGATATAAAGATTACAGTGTGAGGCTTACAAGGCTAAGTGAGGTCAGCTGTAACAGGCAGCCTTACCATGTCTCCAAGACGATGTTTTCTACACCTATGACCTCCTATGACCTATGACCTAGACATTATTCTGTATAGTAGAATGTAATAAAGCATTCATTATATGTGTGTTACCATTTGTACAGTTCATCTCGTCTGCGGCTTCAGGGCAGTCTGGGTGTTGGTCACACACTTTGTAGTAATCCACGCATTGGCTGTCCTCTGGACACTGATACTGAGCTGCACACACTGAAACACACACAAGAAAATGCACCGGCTTTGTTGTGTGTCTGTACATTTAATACCATTTTGGTCACATGAACGAATTTGGCCGGTGAGTTGTTAGTGAGTAAATGTTAAACCAGCCACAGTGCATGCTGGTACATTTGATTATCCTCAGTAGATGAAATGGATTTTGATTATTTTATAGTATTATACTAAGATAGTAAAATTATTCTGAGGTGTTTATATCACATGACAAATGCTTTACTCCCTATTAAACAGTTATCAGTGGCCACTCATTGACCTATATAGAAAAATCAAACCAATAATAATATTTCAGTTTGAGGAGTTGAAATATCATTTGATTTCACACTGTGAAATATTGCCTTAAGTCACTGTGGACTCAGAAGAGTTAGAAATAAATAAATAGGCCCATCAAATTAGATTGGCACCAACACACTCTAATTTCTAAGGCAGCTTGTTTTCATGAGCAGCAGCAGGCTGACAGGCCTTGTGTTACCAGCATTTAAAGAGTTCAGCCCTCAACCAGTGTATTACAAGTGGTATCACAAGTAGTGCGGTGGAGGACTGCGGTTTGGTTCAATTCATCCAGTTTCAGCATTAAATTGCTTTTACATATAAATGCACTGGGCTTCCCCAACTTCAAGTGGTTGTTTGTCTCTGCACCATGTTTCAATTTTCTGTATTAACAGGAAAAAATGTCCAACAAATTATGTGTAAATCAGTTAATTTAAAGAATAAAATAAATACCACAGTTCCTCTCATCAAGTCCATTGGGACAGTCCTTGATTCCGTCACAGGCAGGAACACATAGGCCATTAATAGTGCACAGAAACAGGCCTGAGCAGGCTATGAAACACACACAAACACACAATTAAATATTATGCCCATGAACAAAAGCCCATTAATCTGAATGTCTTAGTTGTCTCTCCTGCATCCATGTCTTACGATCTGAAAGGTTGAAGATGCTGTAGTGCAGCTGAAGGCCTGGCCCTGTGAGTGACACCTCAGACGTCATGACAATGGTTGCTGTTGTGGAAAGCAGGAAGAGGCGTTCGCTGTATGGCTGCAGACCCCTGGTACCACACAGCCTGAGAAAGAGAGAGACACTGAAATCAACTGAACTACTAATAACTAACTAAAAAAGCACAAGATTTATCAATTTGAAAATAAATTAATTAGTAAAATGCCTGTATTGCAATAAGAAATGTTCATATATGGGCTACTGCTGCCCCCTGTTGTTAGTACAGACTACAATAATATGATGAATTTGATATTTTGAGCTCAACCTGTTCCTGTTTACCATAAATGAGATCAGTCTCTGTGTGTTTAGTCATTATAATATGTCAGCACCTCATGACCTGTATGGAAACTTCTACATACACCAACGCTTTCTTTCACACACTAAACCACACACAGATGGCATCTATGGACATGATTATCATTGTGGAAATAAAAGCTATGTGAAGCATCAAAAAACAGTCTGCCAGTCACACAACTAATATGTAATTATCTGCACTACAATGACACTGAACAGATGTTTTTCCTGGTGTTTGGTTAAGCCAAATACCATTTTGTCAAACCCACACTGATTAGGTCTTCTAAAAACCAGAGATTTAACCAGCTGGAGTTGAAAATCGACTGATAATCTGTTTATATTTTCTGCCCCTTTGGCTTGACTCCCATTGACTTGTTACTTTCAGATTTCAGTCAGTGAGGGTCAGGATGCTGTTCACCCAAACAATTAGGACAAATGAGACTGGACCAACTACAGCACGGTCTCTACAGATCAGCAAGACTCATTATAGCAAAGCCTACCTGCGGTTCTGGATGACCCACTGACCCTGGGTACAGGCTTGGTTGTAGCTGGCTCTGCTCAGTTCGTAGCCCTCAAACTCCAGCAACAAGCCCATCCCTAGGCTGGGCATCTGAACACACACAAACAAAAAAGACAAAAATACAATGACGTGCAAATTGCACACAACTCATATAAAGGTTGTGCATCAACGCAACAATAGCGAAGTGTGAGATATGAAATATGGATGAAGGAGTGCATTACAGTAAAACTCCAGGTACAGTTGGTGTCGGGGGGGTAGTAGCTGGGGAAAAAAGGTGTCCTCAGTGTCCCCTGGACCCCTGATACTGCCTTCAGCTCTATAGTGGAGTTACAGTCTGGGAAAGAGAGATAATTCAATCCACAATACAAAGCCTGTGGCATTTGAACTGCAAAGTAAGGAAAAAGTTCATCTTGAATTCTGTGGCGTCCAGGGCAGATCTTCATCTACACAGCCTGCTGGTTCTTGATTCAACCTGACATGATCAGAAAGTCCAATGTTGTTTTAACAAGGTTAAATTGATTTTCAACTGGGCTGTATTTATGGCTGAGATGCTCTGGAGGCAAAACAATGTCGCTAATTAAGTCAAGTTAAATCTGAGTGGGTGCAGCTGCTGAATTACAACAATTTCAACAAAAAGTGTGCGGGTAAATGTAAATTTTTACAGTTCTAATCCAATCCAAAACCAAAATACAGGCTGAGCTCAGCAGGCTTCTTCAAATAAGGAAGTTAAGCTGGGTAAACTAAATTGAATATCTTAGTAGACATATGGGTAGCCATCCAAGTAGTGTGATCCCAGCGTTGGATCTCATTGTTGTTTTCCCTCTTTCACCTTTTCACTTATCTTTAATCAAATAATGGACTGCTGCAGCTATTTCCCACTGAGGCTGCATTTAGCTAATTTTCTCTCCACTTTCAGTCTTTTGATGTAGAATTGAATGTAACATTTCTGAGCTAGGTAAGAAGACCTGGGTATTTAGGTGGTCTTACCCTGGCTGTCCCAGGCCTGTGCTGACAAGGAGAAGGGGTCCTTGTAGTTGTACAGACCCTGTTTCCAAACCACTGTCATCCACTGGCCTGAAGACAGGACACTGACCACACGCTCATGTCTGCTACACCCATACACACTGGGAGGACAGAGGGAAAGAAGGGCAGTGGGAAAGAAAGTTAGTCACCTTGCACATAATCCTGACAGTGGCATGAAAGGTGGACAATAAATCAATATTCAGCAGAGGACGGGTATTAGACTGGTATGTCACAACAAGTAACTATCCAATTCTGTGACAGAAACTCACGATGTGATGAGCTGTGTATCGGTGGGGGTGAGGGAGTTGTACACCGCCAGCCTGTCCCGACACTCTGGCAGCAGCCACTCAATGTGGAGCTCCAGCTGGGACCCGGGGGCAGCCTGGAGGTGCCACAGGCAGGAGGAGCGCTGTGTGTCGGGGCCACGGAGAGTCATGGGGCTTCTGGACACCACCTTCTGGTATCGGTAACAGTCTTCGGGAAGCAATGTCAATGTCACAAAATTAGCTTGAATCTGTCTTATATAAGGTCTGTGTTGAAAATTTTTTTGCCAGATTTGTTTTTCAGTTGACTTGATATGGCAGTGTCATTTTGAAGTGTGAGTTTTGCCACGATTTTATGTATAGAGTTACTGAATTGTTGTAGCTGAATTGTTGGTTTCTCTGTAACATGAAGCAATATACCAGGCCTGTAGTAAGACAAATGTTTGGCAAGCCAAGAAGTTTGGAGCATGGTGGTTTTTTTCATTGGATGTCCTAAACCAAGTACAAAAACAAAACTATAAGGATGTGATTAAACAGTGTGTTTGTCTATCTGGGGCTCTGTATTTTATTATGCCGGGTTAAGTAGCTTATAACTTACCTATAACTTATATTTCTTCCAAGGCCAGGAATTATCATTACTTACATTATTTTTTCTTTCATTCACTACATTAAAAAGTTCCCCATTTAAGGCCAACATGTTTAGTATGTGGTGTAGTTATTGTAGTTTAAGCAAAGGATCTCATCTGAATATGAAATAAACATAAATGTATGGAAATATCATTCTAGTTTCTGCTGGTGGTTCCATGAATTAAATATATAGTTTGGGGAAATGTATTTTGTTGCATGCGAATTACAATTAATTCACAATGATAAAAAAAAGAGAGAAATTATGCTCAAGAAAATGGAAGTGTGATACCAAATGAAGCTTTCAAAAGTTCTATAACTCTGGAGTCTGTTTCTGTAGGGAGGAAAACAAAAAGACAGAAAAGAAATTGAAGCCAAAAACAAATCAATTCAAATCCAATATTTTCTTTTCTGTCTGTATCTCACTGTTTTTCTTTTTTCTTCCACCTTATTATTCAATTTGTTTCTCTCATGCTGTCCTCTAGTGCTCTCACCACTGACAGACAGCGAAGGGATATGGAGGATGTATCCGTCAAAGCTGGCCAGCTCCTGATTCGCTGACACTCTGCACCCTCGAAGGGCGTCCTCCATGCTTGTGGTGACCTCCTCCACCGTGACCCTCCCCACATGACTTCTTGGCACAGACATCCCTATCCAGAAATGAGCCACAACACTCCCCTGCCTGTAGAAACAAAGTTCATGATGGCAGACCAACACACATTTTCAGTCTTTCCTGAAGTTACATATGCTCCATGTTTAGACTTAGACATTAGAGTAATGATTATTGCAGACCCAGCTGAAAAGCATAGAGCTGAATATATGATACAAGCCTTCAAGAGAGTTTTTACAGGTGCAAAACCCAATATTCAAGCATTTATTTTTGAATGAGTACTCTAATTAAGGTCAACCCAGTTCAAAATGATGAATGCATTAAATGTTGAATCCAAGCTGACTGCGGACCTTTCAATTAAATGCTTTGCCACTAAGCTAAACATCCGTTAAAGAACATCACATTTATGAATTAGCATAGAATTAATACATGTGATGACCTGTCACCTCGCAGCAAGAAGGTTTTGGGTTCGATTCCCGGGCCAGCGGCCTTTCTGTGTGGAGTTTGCATGTTCTCGCTGTGCCTGTGTGGGTTCTCTCCGGGTCCTCTGGCTTCCTCCCACAATCCAAAGACATGCACGTTTAGGTTAATTGGTGCCTCTAAATTGCCTGACTGTGAGTGAGTGATTGTTTGTCTCTCTATAACCCTGTGATTGACTGGCGACCTGTCCAGGGTGTACCCCCGCCCTCACCCAATGTCAGCTGGGATTGGCTCCACCCCCCCGACCCTGATGGATAAGCAGTATAGATGATTGATGGATGGATGGATGGATGGATGGATGGATGGATGGATGGATGGATGGATGGATGGATGGATAGCGTTGATTATAGACCATGATGAACTGAATGAATGAACAAGGTAACAGAGTGAGTTGTCTCATGTCAGAGCAGGTATGTTTTACACTTCTCCCACTGGGTAAAACCATAGATTATCAGCCAGGGTGTTAGCAGGCTTCAGTATCCACTGTATGGAAGTTCTGTTGTTTTCAATTTGCAGCTACTTTCCACAGTTATTATTGAACTGAAGAAGAAAAAGTATGATCCACATACCCAAAGGCAAAGACCTTGGTGTAGTTGTAGTATCGAGAAAGAATTGAGTCTTCCATTATCTTCTCTACCTGAAAGATAGAAAAAAGACCATATAACTTTACCTGATGAGTCTTTGCTTACGCATTCTTTTCCCAAGGTAGTTTAAAGTCATTTATTGAGACAACTCTGTGGAGGGACAAAGAACCGCACTGCATCAGTTTCATAGGAATTCATGTCCCCTGCTCACCATGGCCTCTACTCCCTTGGCCTCTCTCTTGAATACAGGGTTGTTGTGTGATGACAAATCAGCAGAGAAGTTCCTGTTGAGGATGGTTATGTAGCCTGTGTACTGCTGCTGGACACGAGGCTCAAGAACCCAAACCTTATACTCTGTTGGAGAGAAAGAACAAAAGGTTATACAGCCTTTAATAGCTGCTCTGTGAGGCTAACGTTATTGTGCCAATATGCTCACAATGACAGTGCTATTGTTTAACATCCTCAGGCTGCGGATTAGAGAGACCTGCTCACCCAGGAAGTACCAGGCCAGCGTGGCTCCTGCGACAATGAGGATAATGATGAGTTTGATGATTAACGCCAGGAGACACTTATAGGTCCGAGTCTTCCTAATGGGTGGTGCCACAGCTTGTGCATCAGCTCCTACCTATAGAGACAACAGACAAAAAAACTCTTTAGGGTTAAAAGTGTTCAAATCTGCAACTTAAAATCCAATCTGAGGTGTTTTTTTTTTCATGCAGTGACTGAGTGAGGGCACATTGGGACATAGAGGGAACTCAGTAGATGGTTTCCCAGTGGGTCATGTTTAGCCACAGGGTTGTCAGGTTCTACAGTTTTCTCTCCCATGGTGAAATTTATCCTCACGCAACATGATAAAACAAGCTCTTATTAATTTACATTTCTCATTTCCAACAGTCAACCAACTAGTGATTTTGTTACAGTACAAATGGCTTTCCTTGTTATGTCTACACTATTTACAATTTAAATATCACCCCTGAATTGTTGTCGAATTTTATACTTTTACCCATCATTAATTAAGAACTACTTTCAATAACAAGAAACACAACTGAGATGGTCCAATATACAAAAACAGCACTTTGTTGTATAAATATTATATTGTGGTGTTTCTGAAGGCAGTCTCTGCATACTGAATTAAAAAAGACATTGAAACATTAAGGTCAATAACATTAACGGATTATGTTTTGTTTTAGAAACCAACAAGAGACCAACAAAGGAGACACTTTATAGCTGCAACCTTTAGACTTAAGATAACGACTTTCATCTTGAATTCTCCTTAGAAATAACACCTCTGGGATTAGTTAACTTGTCATTCATTCTGTGAGACCATCATGAGCCCAAAGCCATATGAATGCAAATTCTGTGTGAAGATGTCTCTGGCAGAGTCTGCTATATAGTCAACAGTCAAGCAGAACAAGCCCTTCCCTTTGGCCACACTTTGAAAGATACACATTTCGAATTCTGTTAGATGCGGGTTTGCTCTAACAGATCCATAGGTTTGTCATAGAGAAATATAATGTCATGAATCTCAGACTGCAAATGTATTTCTGTATTGACATTACTGACCCCATTCTCCAGAGAAGCACCTGTGACCACCTGCCCTTGGTCACATGAAACTGACTTCTTACAGCCGTGCCCGAGCGCCATTGAGTTAATCCACATCCTTTGTTCCTGGAGAAACCATCTTACTGTCCACGAGGCTCGTCAGTATCTGAATCTCAAATTTAACGGCTTTTATTTAGCATCTCTGGAAGTCACATAAGCCGACATGTTGCTCCGACAGACAGAGAACGGCTCCGTCTCTGTTTGCAGGTCCAAAGGTAAAAAAAAAAAAAAAAAAAAAAAATCAATATTTCCCAAAGCTCATTTGGATCTGCTTAGTGGTAGATTGAGTTATCTCAGTGATTTGGATGAGAATGGAATAAACCAAAAATATATGCACAAAGTCATAACTGAAGCCTGGATCATAAATGTTGTAGAGTCAGGTAGGCAGCAGGTACACTGATGTCACTAACCATCACCTAGCAACAGTGATGCCCCAAGTCAACTCCCCTGCACAGGTAAATCTGAGGGGAATGATGCAGGGCTAGGCTATTTACGTACCCGACTCATTTCCCAGGGTTCATTTCACTTTCCATACAAACATGAAATCCCAATGGGGCATAAACAGAGAGAGAGAAGAGAGAGAGACTGAGCCCGAGGCTGAGGTTTATGTAGTATACAGGTTATCTGCAGGTCTGGAAGTCTTTAAAAAGGTCTTGGAACATATTGAAAAATCTTGAATATTTTTCAAGCCATAAACAGTAACATTATAACCAAGGGGAGATTGAGGAGTATGACCTCAATTAAGGCTCTGAACAAATTGTAGATTAGTAAATTAAACTTGATTCATGGCAATCTTTTTTTTTTTTCCATCACCCCTGGGCCGTACTGTTTTTTAACCTTGATGTTAGCAGAACCTCTAGTCTGCCTGCTTCCCTTACATCGGTACCTTATGTTCTCAAGTCTGCCCCCTACTTTGCACTGATGCTATGGGTAAATGTAAGTAGCAGTAGTGAACTATCTAGCTTGTTCAACACATTTTACTTTCTTACCCACTGAGTTTTAGAATTGAGACAAGTATCTATGGATGAATGATAATGTTAGCTACTTTCTAACTCACATTACGGTTTAGCTAACTAATCTTATCAAGCTGATTCCATTGCCTTTATAAAATGTCATATAAGAGCAAACACTGGTATTCAACGTTTTCACATCAATAGAATTTATTTTTTCATTTTAGTTAAAGTACTGTAAATAATTTAGAGGTATTTGTACAGTACTTCTGTTTATGCTACTTTATACTACCACTCCACATTTAAAAGGAAAATATTGTACTGTCTACTACATTTATTTGACAATTTCAGTTAAATAAGGAAGGCACTTTAGTGACTGTAACTCTATAAGCATATAACCCTCCGCCCCCCAGAAGTGTCGAGGATAGCAAAAATACTGAGTAAAATCTATTTAAATGAACTGAGGTTTAAGACAGATTGTTTAAATTGTTCATTTACATTACATTACAATAGTTTTATTTTTGGGATTATGTGTCACATTGAACAAATTTGACAAATTCACCGTATATATAACATTATTGTATTACAGTGTTTGGTGAAAATAACAACAAAGTGACATGGCAGGTGAATGGGACATCCAATAAAAACAATCCTTCCTTCACATTTAGTTTTTAAAAGGGTTCAAAATAAACAAAACAAGGGACGATTCAGATATAGCTTTATATAGGTTATTTATTCATTTTCAGTATGTTTTATCATAGCTGCCATACCAATATAAATCAGAAAAATGTATATTTTCCATCAGGTAGATGATGTAATGAAAGTCACAGAGTCATAAAGAGCTTTAGTCTTTCAGTGGTGCACGATAAATAAGTGGGTGATTGTATTTTTTATATGTCTCTCTCTCTCTCTCTCTCTCTCTCTCTCTCTCTCACACACACACACACACAAAAGCCATAAGCACATGAGAGAGTCAGTAAAACAATTCTGAATACAAATTGTTTTAACAATCAGCAAGTTCGTACAGTACTAATGCACCAACAAAAGAGAAGAAGAGGAAGACTGCAAGCCAGAGTAAGAAGTCAATGTTTCATGTCACATTCAAAAATAAATGTTTTGCTAGAGTATTATGAGGTAGGAAAAACATTCAACACATTTGACAAGATAAGTTGGTGAGTAAGCAAAAAAAGCATTCAAAATTAACCTAGCTAAGCTGGGTAGTCTAAGTTTAAGTAACATTGAAACATTTTACATTAAATGGTTCACTATAGCTTTCACCATCAGATACAATCATTTCAACAGTCATGAAGGAGTCTGCCTTCAAATCCCTGCTGTTGCGCAGAGCATCCACATAATCCCAAATCCCCAAATATTTCTTCATTTTAACACATTCAGCATAATTGGCATTTAGAGAGTCTAATAAAACAAGTAAAAATGTCCCAAAAGCTACCAAAGTAGTTTATCTTCAAAATATTAACCACAATATGTTATTGGCAACACTATGAGATAATAATAAATTTAAAGGGGCTGTTTGTAAGTTTTCTCTGTCGCCACAGTGTCTTTCTGGGAGCAAGTGGTGCTGGCCGACTTGATGGGAACTTCGGTTGCCGTTGTTTTAATAAAATAAGAGGGCAGATTGGAGTCTACGGTAACTCACCAAGGGAAAGTAAAAGGAGGTACTGGGGTTAGCAAATTAGCATGCTACCTTCAGCAGAAGAGAGACATAATAGAGACCATGGCTAACATTGGCATTGCTTTCCACCACTGGAGACATTGGTTTGATTCTTCTAGACTGGTAAATAAACAGGTGTTAATACTATGTAGCAGTTATATTATTGTTAGCTATGTAGCGATAGTAAAACTCACAAATAGCCCCTCTTAGTGATTTTGTTTTATTATATTATCATGACCATGCAAAGAAATTAAGAATGCAGGTAAATAAGTGATAAATAGTAAGGATAAATACGTTTTATGGGAAAAATGACATTAATTAAAATCACTTTCCTTCAGAGAGAATGACCACTGAATAAATGTAAAACAATGTCAGGTACTGTGAACAACCATAAGTTATCTGACTGATGCCAGCTGATGCAGATGCTTCATTTTATTTTATATTTTACACCAAACCATTTACTTTTGAATATAGTGAGGAATTTCTGTCTATGTTTAACTCCATTCCTCTCTCACTGGCATATATCCATCACCAGAGGGTGCCATTGACATGGACATTGACATCAGGCTGATTCTCTCCAGTACGTGACCTGGACCTAGAGGTTGTAAAGTTGGATTCAAATCTGCCCCATAGATCTTCAATGGCAGTTTTGAGAAACAAGGCAATGGGCTTAGTGAAGTACAGGGAAGAGGAGGAGTAAACTGGAAGCTTGTGGATTCATTGGATTTCTCAAAGTCCTCCAGGCTCTCCTCGTGACTCACCTGCTCCTCACCCCCACTGCAAACCCCTGAATCCAGGCTAGGATGCTCGGGACTGCCAGGAATGAGTTTCTGGACCTGCTCATAATCAGAACAAACCTGAATGGATCCTTTTCCAAAAACACTTCCACTGCCTCCAAACAGCATCTGAAAATCTACTTTTCCATTCCCTCCCTTTCTCTCCTCTCCTTTGCCTTCTGACCCCTCTTCATGGCTATCAGTCACGGTGATGCTTTCTGCTTCCAGGCTGTCTTGACTGACCTCCTCGCCACTGCACATACCTGAGTCAAGACTCTGTAGCCTGACGCGCTCGGCCTGGAGCTTCTCAACTCTCTCATAGTCTGAAATTACCTGCACTGGCTCACTGTTGTTGTTGCCTTTGGAAAGCAATTCTTTCTTTCTTTCTTCCTCCCTATCCTCTTCTGTAGTTTTATCATCAGCCTGACTACCAACAGACCTATCAGGTGTATCAGTGGCACTGGGCTGCGAATTCCCTGTGGTGGACGAGGAGGCAGGAGGAGCACACAAATGGGAATAACTGGGGTTGTAGAAGCTGGAACTGTTGGACCCATGGCTGCTTTCGTTCCTCATCTTCTCCAGCACCTTCTCTTTCTTGGACAGTATGACAGCATCCACAGTGGAGGTTACCTCTACAGAGATGATTTCCTCCGATTTCAAGGGGGAGTGAAAGATGTTGCTGGTGAAGTGAGGGCTCAACCAATTCTGGAGGATCAAAGGTGGGGGAGTAAAAGCAAAAATTTGAAATACAGAAAATTAATTGAATCAGCACTTGACAATAAGGTTATAAGATGGATACATAGTGTGTAAAAAGTCAAACATAGAATTCATGGTGTTTTTATCTTCACTCTGTTGTATTTCTGCCTTTGCATGATGAGTCATTTTTGCGTCACATCTTACGTGGGCCGTACATCTTGTTTTGTGTCATGGAGTTCTAGAGTAGTCATAATTAAAACTGCACTAATATAACATATTTTTATATACAGCAGAACAGATGACAATGTGCAATTTCAAAGCATTTGCTGGCAACGACAAACCGCAGTTTAGGTCAACTTTAAAGAACATCTTAGCATTTTTTAGCTCATTGCTTTGGTTTTTGATTTGCAAATTTAGAGTAATCGTTTTACGGGGGAAAAAAATCAGCCCACTTTATACTATGAAGACAGAGCTGTGACCAACTTGTTGGGCTTTTCTGGGCTTACTTTTCTGACAAGCTGGTTGACACCAGGTTGGTTGACAGCTAAAAAACTGTGAATAATAGACTTATAAGTGAGCTATATGTGTCTGGTGGCCGAGACATTGCCTGCAAAAGGTGTAAATAAATTATCTGCAAGTGACAAATGCTCACCTGGAAATTTACATCCTTGAGGAAGGATTTTCCTGGGTCTGGTAGGGGTCGACATTTGATCTTCCTGTAAACCCTAAAGTTCAGAATGATATTAGCCTTAAGCAGAATTGTCAGAGAAAACATATGTTTCTTGAACACAAAAGACCAGAATTGAAAACAAAAGTGGCACAAATATCTTGTGTCTACTTACCAGGTGGCTTTGTCATTCCTCAAGAATATGACAGCCAGAAACAAGGCAAACACTGCACCTGCAATGATCATGCCCAATAGTCGCCCACTAACACCTGACAAATATCACAGAGCACAGCACCCAGATTAGTTGAAAGGTAAGCACACTGTATTTACTATACTGTGAAGAACATATCTGGGTCATATACACACACACACACACACACACACACACACACTGAACTTGCCTTCAAAGGGCATGGGGTTCGTAAAATATTGCTTTCCACTGATTGCATTTGTAACCAATTACTTTTTGGCAACACTTACCTAATTTTTGTTGTAGTGTTGGTTTTGATCTTCCTACAGGTGACACCCATGATGCAGTGGGGCTCCAGTCACTCCAGGTTGACCTAGCCCAGTGATCAGTGGCCTTCACTCGAACACGTGCCTCGTACGTCTTTCTTTGTATGAATGAATCTGGGTACAACTCTGTCACACACTGCTTATCACAAGTTATGGGTTTTATCTGCACAGAGGGATCCTAACAAAGGAGACAAAAATGTGTGGATGTTTAACAGAATGATTTTCCCAAATCTGGCAAATTGTTAAATGATTTTCTTCTTCCTTTCTGGATGTCTGTCTACACATAAAATATATACACACACTCCATGTTTGATCATCTTTCTTCCACTGCAGTTGGTAGTCATATGAGGTGAATCTTGTGAGTGTAAATTGGGATAACCAGGAAATGGTTGTTAAGTTGATATCTGGTTTTGCCGGAGGATCAAGTTTTACTGCAGGATCACACAAACACAGTTTGTCATCACAAAAATTCACAAGTTATGTCAGAAAAGGTCAATATAGCATTAAGTATACTCACTGTGACAAACTGGTTTGTAGGAAATTTTCAAAATCTGATCTCCTGGCTTACAAATCAGATTAATGGACAATTCATGAAAGGACTGAAACTGAGAAAAGAGAATGGCTTTTAATAAAAATTTAAATAAATTAAATTATTAAATTAAAATAAAAAATCAAATATGACACATGGGAAATTATAGTACTTTAATCTACAACAGATATTGAATAGACTTTTCTAAACATGGCCTAGTAGCTGTTGTTTGTTAACTACAGAGCCTCTCAGACTCACAATGCCATCTTTGTTGAAGTACAGGGAGCACCTCTTTAGTGCTGGTCTGGAAGTGTTAACCGACTCAAGGTCACAAGAAGCACTGTATGTGCGTTTACTGAAACAAAAAATGTGTTCATGTTCATTTCATTTTACTGCAATCACATATTTGATATTTGAAATATATTTGCATCTGCTGTCAGTACAGGTCCTTACCTGTTCTCAGTCAACCTTTTGGCCCATAGTGTACACACAGCATCTCTGTGGTCATAAGCACTGTTCCACACACATGTGATGTTACGATTGTAGTCATTGTAGCAGGTGAGATCTGTGAGAAATGATGAGACAAAGAGGTGAAATTCAGTTAATCAGTTATGCAACATAAAATAACAATAGGAATTTTTTTTTTAAAAATCGCTAACTTTTATCTGGGAGGCTGGGACAATCTTGAGTATCCGTCCTGACAGTGCAGACATGAAGCAGAGCAAGTAGTAGAAACAGCAGAGGGGTTTTCTTATTTCTCTCCATTTATTGGGACATCAGTCTTTTTTTGTGGGAGAAATTATGTCACCAGGATGGTTGGTTTCCAAAAGCTGGCTTACGGATTCAGGGTGTAACTTGTCACTTTATACTCTCTTCTCATCCTGTGCAGATGGAAACATAGAGCTGTTGACAACTTGCAGAGGGATGGCATACAACATGTATTGTTCCACATCATTAATTTGCAGTATTTGCCAGAGTTTATTTCTGCACACCCCAAAAATACCTCTGACCACAAATATGACAAGAAACAGCAGTGACACCAACAGGTAATCATAAAAGCAGAAATAGAAAAGTTTCACATCCTGCCTAAATTTGTCTCCTCTAGTTCCACATATACAGGCTGGGGGGAAAAAAAACTATTAAAAATATGCCAGATTTCTGATCAAATATAAGGTTGTATTATTCTGTGAATTTAGGCCTCAAAGGTCAGGATCAACACCACATTTGATATTAGAACTTAGATCAACAGTTTTTAGCTTTTATAAGTTAGCTTTGCTGCCATTTCTAATTACATGTGTCAGTCATGCTTCTCCTCTGACCACACCCTTCACGGGGTTTACTTATTCTTTAAGCACTGGAAGTTTATTATTCTCATATTATATTATATTATATTATATTATATTATATTATATC
>CM076650.1:4144431-4206526 GCA_038496675.1 Rachycentron canadum
ATATATATATATATATATATCCCCATGATTAAGCAGATCAGTTGACCAAATGTTTTGTTAGCACAACCTGTTTTACCACCTGAGGACATGTGAAAGTTTGTGTTCAGCCACCACATGTTAGACATTAGCATATGAATTCAACATAGACTTTATTTTAGTGTCTTACCTGTTGGTGAAGCTGTTCAGGATCTGCTTCAAAGCACAGGTTTTAATCCATTTGTCTGGTGTTTTCTTATAGAGCATCAAAGTTTTTTCTTCTCACAGGAAACAGTCAGCTAATAAAACAGAAAGATCTAGGATAATGTTTGTGCTCACAGAAGGTCAATACTAGGAAATGTAATCATGAATCAAAATTAATCGCCTGTCCTGTCCTGTTTTCGCACACCCCCGTACCTGACTGAAACTTGACTCTGTGGCAATTGACTTTTTGTGGTAAAACAGTTTCCTCCTTTACTTAACTTCAACTAAAAACATAATAGTATATTTTAATGACCTTACTTGGTGTGCACCTGTTTCTATGACTAGAAACTGAAACTTTCCAATTGGCAAAAACAAGCTCTTGATACAAATGATAATACTGGCTACTTTGGTATTGATGCCACAGTTTGTACAAATCATTTGTTGACCCACATTACTTCCCTGTATTCATTCACAGTGTATTCACACACATGCACAAGTCAGATGTGTGTTTCTTCTCTTTCGTCCCAGGTACTGCTTTTCTATCTGCACCACAATGACATTTAAGCTTTGTCAAAAACAGGATGAAAAATAACTGCGTGTGTGTGCTTCAGGTAGGATTTGTGGTATGTGGTTATTACAACCCACTGCAAGCAGACCTACAAACACCCATAGCCCCAAATACAAAACTGTAATTCTGCACAATGACAATAAAAGTAAAATGTCTTAAACATTTGAGAGAAAAAATTTCCATAACAGCAAACTTTTCTTTTTTACAGCACGCACTTATATATATTTCTCTATTTCTGTGCAAAGAGGAAGGCACAAATTTTTTTTTTTTTCCGACTCCTTGGTCACCTGTTGCAAATGAATAAAGGTCAGATTGTTTTTTCTGAGAACTTGAGTGTTCTATTATTCTGATAGGTGCACTTCCTGTTAATGGCACTTCCTGTTCTTAAAACTAAATCAACAAATCTAACTGCAAGTCATGGCCTCTTTATTGTTAACTTGTTTACTCATGTTTTGTAGGAACCAGAGAGATGAATAACAAGGAAGTTGATATATTTAACAAGTGTACTCAATACAAGATAAATAGATCCTCATAATATGTGTTAGAGTCAGGCCTCTCGCTGCTGCTTATAAGAATCAAAATATATAAATCCAGTGTCAATACCAGTAAGTCTATGTAGCTTCTGTAACAGAAGGTTAAACTGTATAATAGTAACATCAAGTACATCATACTGTACGATTCATGGTGTCAAAATTCACATGAAAAGGACATGAAATGTTATTCATTGGGTACTAGAGAAACAATATTGTGTAATTTACCTATAATTCTACTGAAAACCTCAGTGCATTTAGATGGATTTCTCAACCAAGCTATATCTGAGATATACTGTACATAGCGTGTTCTTGAGGAGAGGGAAGAATGGTGTTACCTTATTGTGGCAACAAGAGTTAACTACCTAATTTATAACAAATAACATATGATTAAATTACATTAAACACTCTGTAAATCACCACCACCAGATGTTCCACTGGATAACCAGAAGCAAGGTGTTACGAATCCCAGTGCGAGTGGGCACTTAACACCCAACAAGAAGCAAAACTGAATAAAGTTCTACATGTACGTATATGAGAATCAACAAAACAATATAGCCACAACTATTAGCCCACGATCGCATTGCTGTGATATGCGCCACAGCAATCCTACCCAGTTCAAAAGCCAGTTCCAAGTCAAGCCAGAGCCCTTCAGCAACTGGTCGGGGTCTCCAACATTAGCGGATTTATCCCCTATGAACACCCACATGAATGACACTGACCGGTAAGGACACTGGTGGAGCTGGTAAAAACTTTATGGATGTTATAGAACGGTCCACCAACACCATGGCCTGTCCACCTTTGCTCTGGTTTCATCTCTTTGTCAGAGGTATTTTTAGTCAAGGTTTTTTTCTTCAGTGGAGGAAACTACCTGATCACTGAGGCATATGAGCAGTGTCTGTATGTTTATTAAATGTGCACATGCACAGGCCACCATACCAGCTGACAAAACAAAGAACAGTATAACAATAATTAATTCAATTAATCTCTGAATAAATGTTTGTTGCTATTGTTTTACAGAACCTTTAATATAATCACATCTTTTATGTAATATCGTGTTTCTACCACATGCTCTGGTCTGCAACAATTTCATGATGAGTGAACCGATTCACATCAGTGGTTAAAAGCTCCAATTGAGATCAAAGCCTCAATTTAGATTTCCTGTTGCACAACGTTAAATAATGCCTGCCTATGAGAATCAGAAATATTTTCCGCAGCAATGCATTGGATAGTATCTGTATAGCTGGAAATCTGGTGGTAGACTATGCTAACAATGGATGAAGCAGATTCAAGATGCAACTTTTGTATTAAAGCATGTGCTTGTTATGAAACCCACTGAAAAGTCTCAAGTGTTGACACTCACATCCAAAGTCAGACACTTGGATATTTGAGCCACAAAAAAGTTAAAATGTGCTCTTCATCAGTCTAAAAGGAGTAATACACCAATTTTACATGTCACAGTCAATTTACTAATCCCAGAGAGCATCGCTCAGCCTGTGAAAACACTGCTGGGACTCTGGACCAGCTTTGTCTTGGGCTTGAATACACATTTTCAGGTAGAAAAACTGAGCACATGGAGTTTGAAGTGCACAAAAAAAGTCTGACAGAGAACATTTCCATTATCAAGTCAATTTTGGCCAATTCTATTTTCATCTGATCCTTGCAATTTTAATGGAGATTAATGGTAACAACTTTAATGTCATTTCAAAGTGGCAGTGCTCTGCTTTCAGGTAGTTTCTGTGTTCTGAATCTGAATGCAAACTGCTAATGCTGATGAGACAGGTTCACTGTAACCTATTTACTTGGCAGTGTGCTGCTACTGGGTCACATAATATGGTGCTGAATACAGACAGACTTGTTCTGCTTTGGGGAGAACATAAAAACATAAGTTTGGAGATGTTTTGTGTGATCAAATCAAGCCTGATGTCATGAGATTAGGGAAACTATTTAAAGTCACATTGTGTCCAACCAGCTTTCCTATGAATTCTACTTCTGCATTTCTCATATGACCATTAGAAATTTGATTGACTCAGGGTCAGTGACCCACATTGCATAAATATCAACTTATTGGGGAAAAAACCTAACTGGGGCAGAACCTTAAATCACACTAAAGAATCAAAAAAATCTATCAGTATCAGTTTGTCAGTTTGTTGGTTCAGTTTATATATATGTCTGTCTTCTTGTAACATTTGGGCTTCCCCTAATCTGGTCCAACGACAAAATGAAAAAACTGATACTATTCTCTGTCTTGTTCCTCTCCTTTTTCTTTCTTCTCTCCTTCTCTTACAAGCAAACAACCGCACAAACTACACAGACCAAACACACACACACACACACACACACACACACACACACACACACAAAAACCACTTCCTATCGCCTTTCTCTTCCCAGAAAGCTACTCGTTTCTAACAAGAATGGAAAATAACCCATTTAATATCCAGTAAGTATAGTTCTACTAACTGACACATGTTCACAGACATTTTTCTTGATGATACTGGTGCAAAAACATTAAAAAAAAAGTCTTCAGCCTCTAACAGCTGCTCTATTGCCAAGCTGTCTGTTTGTCTCAGTCCTTCAGATGCATTTAGATGCATTAAGTAACATTGACTGCTGAGGGCGCTAGTTTCATGTGTCTTGCAAATATTGTACTTCATTCATTGAATGGCTGCTCCTGGCAGTTGAACTCATTGAATGAGTTCTGACAGTTCCTATTTTCATCTTGACAAGATGGTCAGTTGTGACCATCACAAGATGGTCACAACTGATGCTTATAAAAGTAAAACTAGCTCAAAAACATGATTGACCTAAATAAAGATTTCAGGATGCAATGTTCTCATCAAAAGACTGTGTGGGAGGTAGGGGAGGATTGTTAACTGGGTCACCAGGCTTAAGACTACATAGACCTATCTTAATCCTGTGAAATAAAGCTTTTGACAAGTCTTATGGGTCTGCTACTCCTTTTGGGCTCCTTGCATCATATTTCACTGGTATAACACAGTCACTTGCATGGCGTTAATGCTTGGCTGTTTGTGGTGTGAAAACTCACTTGGCTGTCACCAGTCGAATTAGCATGCAGGCCAGCACATAAATGTAAAAGGGCAAGAAATTTTGTTGCTCATTTGGTTAATTATTCAACGGAATCAGTGTGGGTTGTCTGTGAAAGAATTTGCATCACCTTCAACAGCAGCATGAAGGAGCAAGAAACATAGTCTGAAATAACAGCAGGTCTGATCAGCAGATAAACAGTTCTGGGTTTGTCAGATTCTTTAGTCAACATGTACTTGTACTTGATTTGATTTATAGTTCTTAAGTGCTTGATTCGAAAGCAACTGGACTTCTTTTAGGGTTAAGAAGAGGTTTAACCTCTCATCTGAAAGGCCTATTCAGTTCTAAAAGCTGATGGTGAGTCCCAGGTATTTAACCTCTAGTGGGCTTGTCATCTAGGAGCAGGGTATCTGACAGTTGTGGACAGTTGTCCACCCTGCCATCCTGTGAGTTGTTAGGGTCGCATGGGTCGAGGTGTGAATGGGGGTTAAACCCCCTGGGAATCGATCTCAAACATCTCATAACATTTCTTGGGTGTTTTGTCCTTAGGATGAATCAGTTTCTGTCTAAGGGTGTCACAGGGTCTGAAGTGCACCGGGATGTTATACTTGGAGAAAAAAGAAAAAAAGTTTCTCCAACAATCCTGCCACATATGGGACAACAATGTTGTTCCACCTGTTGCTCTGTTCCTCACTGGTTGATGCCTGAGGTTCTTTTCTAGGTCTCTTTGCTGACTTGATGAAGGCCCAGTTTGGACAGCCACATGTTTTAAGTGCTCTCTTGACGTGTGGGTTCAGATTAACATAGTATTCACCACATTGTTTTCTCTAGCACCCCCAGTAGGTTGACATGTTTAGAGTGAAAACTGTTGAATGTATTGTCTTAAAATTTTGCACAACCATTTATGTTCTCTGCAGGATTAAACATAATGCTAGCATCAGGTCAAAAATGTCTGTTGATGTTACTGTCATTGTGACCAACAGGGTGATATTATTTGGCTGAAAGCACAGGGTCACAGAGCAGCACATGTGGCTGCACACTCTTGTTTATTTATGACCTTTTGATACTTCATACCCCCACCTCCTTCTTTCTCCTCTATCATGTGTTGTTTGCTTCTCTCACTTCCTCCATCTTCTCTAACCTTCCCACACAAACCACATATCTCGTTTTCAAACACCTTTCTGTTCCCCACATCTTTCTGTCTTTCTTGTTCAAATCATTATCTTTTTTTATGAAATTCTAAAGCATGGGTCAGCATTTTAAAAAAAAGGCAGAGGGTTGTAAGTGGTTACTGAGATTAAACTCTTAATTTGAAAAAATTACAATGTCTTTAAATTGTATTTTTAGTTTGTTTCCAGAATGATATACTTGTGTTCAGGATAGGTTTACCATGCCATTACCTGCCAAAAAAACAAAAATGTCTTGCTTCAATGAAGACTTTATGTGACAACTTCAGAAAAGGTTGTAAATTTACCTCAAAAGCTGCACTTAATCACTTTACTCAAAAAGCTCAAATAAAGTGCAGTTGTTTCTTCACCAGCATTACTGACTGTCATAGTTGTCATCAGTGTCATCGTAAGACACAAACACATAACTATTTCTAATCTTTAAAAGCACATCATGAACAAACCAAACTCAACTTTATCACTCCTTAAATCATCACTATTGCTTCTGTCATAGCATCATTTCCTGCCAAACAGTCTTTGATTCATCACCCTTAATAAGAAATTTGATCTACATCAGAAAGTAGCTCTTAACCAGAGTAAAAAAAAAATCATACAAAAGCCTACCTGGCTGCAGTTTCCTAGGATCTCTCCATTACTGTTAAAAATTACTGATAAGATGTTTAGATGCCGGATGCCTCATTGTACTGGCAGATTTTTTTCAAGGCTTGTGTCGATCAAAAGTGACGTACAGGGAAGCTTTCTGAGTTTTTTTTTTGTTTTTTTTTTTCCAAATGTTGTGGTTACTGGGGTTCCCCCTGACAGTAATATGGGTGACCTGTTGTCTGTGTTTCAAGACAAGTGAATCAACAAGATGGAAAACCCTTTAAGTTTTGGTTCATTACTTTCCATTCCCTTTTTGCTGCTGTTCCTGTTATTTTACATTTACAACTTTAGTTACAGACACAGTAAAAAACTTTGAGTTAATCATTGCCAGTCAAATTGTGTGACTATCAGATGTGTGCAATCCCCAAACTAGACCTTAAATATCCTTAAAACAACTCTCATTAAAATACCCTTACACGATATTTATGTCAAAATAAACTCAAGGGTACTTGTTGGTTTCATCAGACTGTGACCTGCAGCATACACTGAGGCGGTTAGTAGCATGAACCAGCCAGAATAAGAGTGAGCACTTTCAAGTCCAAGGCTCTCAAAGTAGTGGATTAGCTGCTTCAGGCTGGGATAGAGTTTCTACACCAAATGAATCAATGAGTTTAACTGTCTTGGGGTCTTGATAAAGCAGGTGCACCCCCGACCCTGAAGAGGAAGTTGACTCTACAGGCAGAGCTCTTGACTTACCACTCCTTACCAGTTCCTTTCCTTCTTTACTTCAGGTATATCCAACTGGTTGGAAGCTCCAGAGTAGACCCAGAACACACTGGAGAGATTATATCTCATCTGACCTGGAAACCTCCCCTTTAAGAGCACATTGCTAGGGAGAAGGACGTCTGGACTACTTATCTTGACCTGAACCGTGCCACCGTGACCTGACCGCTGATAAGTGGCAGAAGACGGAGGAATGGATGGATGGATGGATCCTTAATTTCATACCTCTATTTTCCTCAGTTTTAAACTTGATTGCTTCAGACTGTTTTTAGTTATGACTGTTTGGTGGTTATGTTGGACTTTGCAAAGATGAGGAACTCATAACAGTTGGACAGAAACCCTGCGAGGCAAGGACACATACACAGCGAAACACCAGGATCCATTACTAATGAACTACAACAACCTTTGGAAGACCAATTTAATTAATCTAAAGGCAGACTACTGAAGCCTTGCACCGACTTAGGTTTCACTTCAATAAATTGTTGCACAGAACAAGGGCTGTGTTTTCTGTCCCCCTTCACTTACAGTGGAGCCAACAGCAGAAATTATTACAATGGCCAATAACTTTTTTATCATATATATTTTTAAGTAGGTATTGTAGATTTGAAAGAATTCAAGCCCTTCCTTTTAGAAACATCATCATTGTGCTTGAACATATCTTTCTCATATCTCATAACACAATGATAAGCCCTCTGGTTCATCATTTAGGACCACATTTTCCTATGTATGAAGCTACTTTGTGTATGCATTTGCCTAGTATTAAAAGTTAAACGAATTGTTAATATAAAAGATCCTGTGTTGAAGCCTTAGATTTTTTGTGTGGCTCCCCCTACTGGTAGTACAATAAAAAACACAATGGCAAACAGCAAAGCACAATGCTGATCCACAAAACAGATTCTATTGTAGACTGAACATCATAAGCTAAAATGTGTTTAAGTTGCCCTTTCAGTTACAGGACACCTAAGTTCATCCATCATTCGTTTTCCAGATTTGATTCAGCAGCGTGAAAATGTGTGAGCTGCCTAGTATCACATTACACACACATTTCATTCCACAACACATTTACCTTCAGCTTTTTGGAAACCAACATACACAAATGAAACTGCTAAAGCAACAGCAGATCTCACATTTCAGTTTGTGTGCCATGGCAGAACAATTCAATTACTGAGTGGGCCTATGGGGACCAGAGCCAGAGTTCAGTCATCAAGTCATAAAAGATACAAAATGACACAAATGTTAGCTTAAAATCTGTAATTAATTGAATTTGTTCTCATAAAATACAAGTACCTTAATACAGTGACAAAAAAAGAGCACACACAAGAGTACATGTTACTAATTATGCAAATATATTGTCAATCTTGAATATGTTACCTCCAACAACAACTGGACTTCATGCTCACAGTAAGAAAACAGGAATAATTCATTTGTAAGCTCAACACACTCACCAGTTTGCACCAGGACCAGACGGCTACTCCCCCAGGCTGGTACAGCAGAGAAGAATCAGGCCGACTCCTCTTTGTGTTGTTTGTACAACATTCATAAAAGAGAATATTTGGTTGAAACTAGTCCACCATTTGGTATCTTCACTTAAATAAATGGCTACTTCATTCTAAAAGAGGAAGACAGGAATTTTAGATGTCTCACTTCCCTTTTACTTAAAGTGTCAAACAGTTTTGGGGATGTTAGTGGGAGGCATTTATACAAGTCATAGTGCTTGACCACATTTAAATGGCAAATAATACAGTGGCTGTTTTTCTAAGGAAGTGTAACATGCGTACAGGTGTAGATTCTTCATAAATATACCACCACAAAGTTACTTCATGTTCCAGGTTCCTAGACATTGCATTCACGTTACCAAAACCATGTTTTGTGACATTACTGTGACAAAATCTAACCAGTTCACCCTTGAGGATAGTGCGAAATTTGGAGAAATTTGAAGAAATTTTGGGGGGATATTACGTTCACAAGGCAAAAACTGTGTTTTGTGGGGTCACCCCCGATCATGGCCTTTGACCTTTGACCACCAAAATCTTCCGTTTGGCTGCTGTCCATGCTGTGGCTGAGCAAGCTCACCGTCCATGTGAATGCAATTCAAGTCTTTACCGCAGGGCACTGGTGGCGGGCTTTCCAGGGGGGAACCTCCCACCTTCGACCGTCGTCCAGCCGGCTGCTTTAAATCGATGTACACACGAAACCGGATGTCGACGGACCTGTTGCTGTTGAGTTTCGAGGGCCGTTTCTCACCGATTTAACGATAGAATTCAACAAAACCTCTTATTTTTAAACCAGGTTGTCAACGTCGTTGGTCAGGAGAAGACCATAATATATTTAAAGGTCAGTGTAGCCTCTTAGCTTGTTAGCTAGATAACGTTAGCTACTGGGTTGTATTATATCGCTGCTGCCGTCATTTTTCCATTATTCATATCATTTCATATCATTTGGAGATGATGACAGTCATAAGTTAAGAGGCCCAGTGAATTCATCATTTAATCTTATAACAGCTAAAACTAACTGGACTGATTCTTTCCTTTTGAGGTTAGTGAAGTTTTTTCGTGAGACATCATTTAATCACATTACAGTGATGATTAAATAATTATGAAATTACATTCAAATCATTTTAGTGCGTTCGCCAATTAGCTCCAGACACATGGAGGTTAATTAATCATTAATTAATTGTTAATTATTAAACATGGGTTTAATAATATGTATTAATTAGTTCTGATTTTGAATTATTTTTTTTAAAATTTGATGTTAATATTCTCATTTGCTTTGGCATTTGTTTAATTTTAAATATTTTTTGTTTTGTTTTGTTTTAACATGGTGAGTTTAATAGTTTAACTTGTATTTTGTTATTTGGGTAATTCTATGTTCTTAAGCTTGTTAGACAGGTTTAGGACCAGCATGCACCTGGTTGGACCTATGGTTTTTTATCGGAGCGGGGGAGGCAGGAGGAAACATGATCCCGTTGTTCTATCGTTTACCTTTTAAATAAATGAATAAATCAAAAGAAAAACACAATCGATTATTTTGCCTGCATAAACCACATCCCCAAAGAGCAACATTGGACATGTGATTTTTGTGTTGTACTTAGTTTGAAGACAAAAGTAGCCATTGTAAATATATTTTCCTGTTTAAATTTGGTCTTCTGTCTTATCCTTACTACTTGTCTCCTGTGCACCCTGCCAGACCTTTTCCTAAAAAGACAGGTAGGTGACTTGATATTACCTGGAGGTGTTAATGTGGCTGTTAGTGGTTGTTTGTCTCCATATATCAGCCCTTGCATTCTTACTTTTCTTCTCTAAACAGAGGTTGGAAGCAGATAAATACTTTATTTCTATTTCTGTCAAATTTAACTTTGTGTTATATAATCAGGATTATGTCTCACATTAAACAAAGATTGCTTCTTCAGTATTTACATTACATAATAAGTACACAGTGAATACAACAAATCAAGTAGGTGAGCGGTAACAGCACTTTTTAGCTGATTTGTATAAAAACCTTCACTTTACTCATAATTGTTCTTACACTTACTGTATATAACGTAAACCAGTCAATATGATAGATGATGACATTAAAGTTCTTCATTAGAATTTGTAACCTGTTGTGCAATGATGAGTGAGTGAGTCACTTCATTGTCAACGTGTCTTGCTGCACACACACAAGCCACAGAAGAGACTTTGTTGGCTGCAGTCCACACTAACAGTCAGCCAGTGCTTACAGTACCATTGCACCAGTAAAAGAGGAGAAGCCAGTCATCAGTCCTGCTGATGCTTATTATTATATTTTACAGTGTTTACTGTCGAGCATACTGAAGAGATTTCTGTCTATGTTTAACTCCATTCCTCTCTCACTGGCATATATCCATCCCCAGAGGGTGCCATTGACACGGACATTGACATCAGGCTGATTCTCTCCAGTACGTGACCTGGACTCAGAGGTTGTAAAGTTGGATTCAAATCTGCCCCAGAGATCTTTAATGGTAGTTTTGAGAAACAAGGCAATGGGCTTAGTGAAGTACAGGGAAGAGGAGGAGTAAACTGGAAGCTTGTGGATTCATTGGATTTCTCAAAGTCCTCCAGGCTCTCCTCGTGACTCACCTGCTCCTCACCCCCACTGCAAACCCCTGAATCCAGGCTAGGAAGCTCAGGACTGCCAGGAATGAGTTTCTGGACCTGCTCATAATCAGAACAAACCTGAATGGATCCTTTTCCAAAACCACTTCCACTGCCTCCAAACAGCATCTGAAAATCTACTTTTCCATTCCCTCCCTTTCTCTCCTCTCCTTTGCCTTCTGACCCCTCTTCATGGCTATCAGTCACAGTGATATCTGAGTCAAGACTCTGGAGCCTGAACGGCTCAATCTGGAGCTTCTCAACTCTCTCATAGTCTGAAATTACCTGCATTGGCTCACTGTTGTTGTTGCCTTTGGAAAGCAACTGCAGGATCTCCAATTCTTTCTTTCTTTCTTCCTCCCTATCCTCTTCTGTAGTTTCATCATCAGCCTGACTACCAACAGACCTATCAGGTGTATCAGTGGCACTGGGCTGCGAATTCCCTGTGGTGGACGAGGAGGCAGGAGGAGCACACAAATGGGAATAACTGGGGTTGTAGAAGCTGGAACTGTTGGACCCATGGCTGCTTTCGTTCCTCATCTTCTCCAGCACCTTCTCTTTCTTGGACAGTATGACAGCATCCACAGTGGAGGTTACCTCTACAGAGATGATTTCCTCCGATTTCAAGGGGGATTGAAAGATGTTGCTGTTGAAGTGAGGGCTCAACCAATTCTGGAGGAGAAAAGAACAAAAAAAAAAAATTAAGAATTCAGAAGAAATTAAATCTGCCCCTACATGATAAAGCTCCTCTTACACTGGACAAAAAAAAAAACCATCAAGTGCCTGCTAACATCTAACTTTTGTCCTGAGTGTGAATGGGCAGAATTGGCATTCACTCCCAGGTTTCCAGAGCACCTCTGTCAGTGTCATGGGGGGTGGTACACCCTGGCTGGGTCAGCAGTCTATCACAGGGCTGACATATAGAGAAAAAACAACCATTCACGCTCACACCTACGTGCAATTTTAGAGTAATCAGTTAACCAAGACGTACATATCTTTGGACTGTGGGATCCACTGTGCCGCCTGGTCATATTGTCACTGTTGCTGAAGAGTCAAAATGTTGGGTGTCCGTAAATATTTTGATAACTAGAAGGTTTAGACCTGCTCTATATGGAAAGTGACTTGATGTGGTCGTTTGTTGCTATACAAAAAAATTGACTTGACTTTGTCAGAAATGATCTAACACATTCACCATGTTAATACAATAATATTGTGCTTCCAGCTTGTCCTAGTGGCCAAAAAAGAACTTATGCAGCTTTAATGTTGTAATCGTGCTATAACACATTTTTATAGAGAACAATAACCAGGCCTTTGTATCTTTATCAATGATTTAAAAACAAGTGGTTCACCTGGAAATTTACATCCTTGAGGAAGGATTTTCCTGGGTCTGGTAGGGGCGAACCTCTGATCTTCCTGTAGACCCTAAAGTTCAAAATTATATTAACTTTAAGTTAAAATTTCTTGAACACAAAAGACCAGAATTGACAACAAAAGTGATGAAAAAATGTTATGTCTACTTACCAGGTGGCTTTGTCATTCCTCAAGAATATGACAGCCAGAAACAAGGCAAACACTGCACCTGCAATGATCATGCCCAATATTTGCCCACGAACACCTGACAAATATCACAGAGCACAGCACCCAGATTAGTTGAGAGGTTAGCACACTGTATTTACTATACTGTGAAGAACAGATCTGGGTCTCATATATATATATACATACACACACGCACAAAATTTTGTTTATATTTGCGCTACTTACCTAGTGGTTTTATTCCTACAGGTGACACCCATGATGCAGTGGGGCTCCAGTCACTCCAAGTTGACTTGAACCTTTCATCAGCGCTCATCATCCGAACACGTGCCTCGTACCTCACTCCTTGTATGAGTGAATCTGGGTCCAGTTCTACCGCATACCCACTACTTTTTAACTTCGCATTCTGACAAATAAGACAAATGTGAGGATGTTTAACAGACTGATTTCCTTGTCTGTTCATTTACTGTCATTTCCTACAACCACAAGGCACAGATCATGTCTAGAAATCATGCAACATACACCCACATCATGTATTCATGTATTAACACAGACACAAAACTTACACACACACTCCATGACTGATCCTCTGTCTTCCACTGCAGCTGGGAGGTGTAGTGTTTGAGTTTGGAATTGTGCTTAACTTGCGGTAACCAGGAAACATTGGTATAATTAATGTCTGGTTTTCCTGGAGGATTCATCTTTACTGCAGGATTACACAAACATAGTTTGTTTTAGGTCGTGAAGGTCGGTTAGATCATGAATAACTCACAAGTTAAAGTCTCAAAAGGCCAATATAATATGAGGTATACTCACTGTGACAAATTGGTCTGTATGAAATTTTCAAAATCTGCTTTCCTGGGTTACAGGTCAGATCGATGGACAAATTATCATGTTGGAAAAACTGAGAAAATATAGAGACAAGAATATTGCTCTTAGAAAACCTTCATAAGAAAATAAGATATACATTTTAGTATTAATTTGAGATTAAAAGAAGCAACTAGTTTAATCAGATGAACATATACCTATATACAACATATTATAATCTGTTTATAAGAATTTTGCAATGTTGCAATTATTGCAACATGACAAAATATTTCAGCAGAGATAAACCTGAGATAGCATTGGTTTAAGAGGCCATATCTCTCTATGTCACATATTGCACAGATGCCGTAGTCAAATATAAAGCTGTGTAATGATGAGTATAGAGTTTCAATACCATCAGGCAAAATTGAATTGGATTGAATTGGAGGGGAGGTTGACTGCTGACATGACCTGAGCCATGATCACCACATATATACTGGGTCCCAATCAAAGGTGGGTGCTCATGTCATTGAGCAACACGTCAAGATCGAGTTTTTGGTGAAATAAGCCATACAACCCTGAACAATCCCCCAAGTCATGCCATTACAATAACAACAGGGTACCTACACCATATATAACCCTTAAGTAATTATTAATGTCTGTTAACTACGGAGCTTCTCAGACTCACAGAGCCATCTTTGTTGAAGTAAAGGGAGCATTTCTTTAGTTCTGGCCTGGAAATGTCAACTGCCACGAGGTCACAGGAAACGCGATGTGAAGGTCTACTGAAACAAAAAATCATGTTCTTTTCATTTTACTGCGCTCAGTGTTACCTGTGTACATATATTTGCATTTGCTTTGTCAGTATAGGTCTAGTTTTTGCTTTTACAGTTTTACCAACTGCTGTCCTTACTTAGTCGCCTTTTTGGCCTGTAGTGTACACACAGCATCTCTGTGGTCATAAGCACTGTTCCACACACACGTGATGTTGCGATTGTAGTCATTGTAGCATGTGAGATCTGTGAGAAATGAAACGACAAATCAGTTGGTCAGTTGTGATACACAGAATAACGATAGAATAAAAAAATCACTAACTTTTATCTGGGTGGCTGGGACACTCTGCAATGCTTTGAGTGCAGATATGTAGAAGAGCAGCAAGTAGCAACAGCAGAGAGGTTTGCTTATGTCTCTCCATTTATTGTGTCATCAGTCTTTTTTTTTTTTCTGGGGGAAATCAAATTGTCGGGATGGTTGGTTTCCAAAAGCTGGTTGACTGATTCAGGGTGTAACTCGCTGCTTTCTCCTTTTCATCCTGTGCAGATGGAAACACAGAGCTGTTTTAGAGACTACTGGCAGAGTGACAGAATGACAATGTTGAGTTTACCTCTGCACACCCCAAAAATACCCCTGATGACAAATATGGCGAGAAACAGTTGTTAAACTCAAGTACAGATGATAGGCCCATCCGATTGGGTTGGGGGTATGTGACCTTGAGTGGCCTCCCCAACTGTGGCCTTATTCTAGTGTTTTGTTTTTTTTTTTTCTTGAATCATGTGCATGTCACCAATGTGCACAAATGAATACAAAGTTACCTTCTTTGCAAATAAGAGAAAAGTTCAATTGGTTTGCCTGATAGTCAGCTCAGACGTTTGGGCTTCACCGAACTTGGTCCAGTGGTGAAATAAAAAAGCTGACAATGTTCTCTGCCTCTCCTTTTCCTCTCATTCATCTCTTTCTACTATCCTCATAGAGGTACAAGCAAAAAACTACACAAATTACACATGCACACAAAACATACACAAACCACATCCTAACCCATTGTTTTCGCTGAAAGCTACTGCTGTTTCTAATAAAAAGGGCGGGGGGAGGGGGGGGGGGCATAACATCCAGCAAGTATAGTCCCCCTGTCTTGTGCTCTCTCACACACAGTTTTAAGTTTCAGTCCTTCAGATGCACAATGTAACTCTGCTGACGGTGCTAGTTCATTTAACCCTTTTTCTGTTGGAGGGCACTCATCTTGTGGGTTAGCTACTCATACTGGATCTAACTTAATGCTGTTTTTGCTGTGAACACCCACTGGGATGTCACCAGTCGAGTCAGTGAAGGTTGCATGCGAGAAACTTTATTGCTCAATAGGTTAGAACGCTATAACTGAATTAGTGTGGGTTGTCCATGAACAGATTTGAATTAACAGCAGCGTGTAGGATGTAGGAACAAAAAACAACAGCAGGGCTGATCAGCAGAAAAACAGTGTGGGTTTGTCAGGTTGTTTAATCAACATGTACTAAATAGATTTGGTTTTTGGTTCAGATGTTGCGTTTCAATGAATCTTCTTGAATCTTTAGATAGCCCAGTAGGTTGACAAAGTGAAAAGTGAAAACTGTTTGTCTTGAAATTATCCCCAAATGATGAAACATCACGATTTTGATATCCCACAAACTTTTTCTCTAGTACCAGCATTTCATTTTGTCCATTGCTTTGTTTGGAAACACCAGCATGTTAGTGTAATTGTGAATGTCATGGTAGTATTATGATTATGGTTATTTAGAAAAAAATTATTGATATGACCTGTCAATACTCTGCTACGTGTTGTGGGGTCTTCTTTTCTCTCTCGCTTTCTCTCTGTCCCACTTACACTTACTTTCTCTAAACCTCCCACACAAACCACATCTCTCATTTTCAAATCTTTCTTTAACTTTGAATGACAGATGTCTTTTTTGATGAGAACTTGAAACAGTGAAAGTGTATGTATGACAGCAGAGTTTATCGTAGGGCATCGGCATTTCAGATACGCTAGCCATACGACAGCTTTTATCACTTGTCCAGGCACCTAAAATGTATTTTCACAGTCTTATTGAATTAAGACTCCAAGATGTGGTGGCAGGCTCAAAAAAAGCTTATAAGTTTTCCTTGAAACTGCAACATAATCATTTCACCAAGATTAATGTCAAATTTCATCAAATGTATGGTTTTTTTTCTTCAACAAAATTACTGATCATGGTTGTTGTGGTTATCATTTATCAGTCATTGTAACACACACACAAACCAAACACAACATCCTCATCCTCTAAAACAGATAGCTTGATTATCGTGAATATTTTTAATTTATTTATATTTTATATTTTAATCTACATCAGAAAATTGCTCTTGGACTGAGTGAATGAATTCATAGAAGTACCTACCTCTCAGGTGTTGTTCTGTTGAGAACTCCTCCAGTGTCTCAGTTTCTTTCATCATTTATGAAAAAAGCAGTGATAAGTTGTTTCTGTGTCTGTAGCAAAGATTGAACTGAAATGTCTTGTTTCAAGACTTTTGTAGGGATCTAAAGTGACGTGTAGGAAAGTTTTCTGAGTAAAAAAAAAAAAAGCTAATGTGGTTAATGTGGTTTCCCTGAAGGTAGAATGAAAGCAGTGTTTGGCTGAAAAGTTATCCACATTTCATGAAGTTGGAAACGAGATGGAAACCCCTTTTTAGTGTAGTGTGTAGTGTATTTTTTGTTGCTTTCTGTTCCCTTTACTGCTGTTTATGTTACATGACATTATATGCCTATTACAGGTGTAACAGAAGTGTCTTAAAGAAAACGCACACTTGGTAAATGTTAATTATTTGTTCTTTTACCACTATAATACTGTAGAAGAAATGGGAGATGGAAAATGCGATATCAAATCAAAAATACATCAAAACTTTTGCGGTATGAGTTTAAGATAATGAAGGTAGTATTCAAGTAGATATGTAGTTCCTTGTAGTCACAATTATATAGGCTTATACTGGTGGCTTACTACTCAAAACTTTCAAGCAGCAGTTTTGTTGGACTTTCAGAGATGCAGAATTCATAACAATCCAGTCATTTTAGAAACAGGGTGCTTAAATTTACCTTTGATGCAGTGATTCACAGTCTTTTGATAGACTGATTCTACCCCCACATAGAGGCTGCCATCCCTACTGAACTTGTCCAACATCAGGTTTGCATGTTGGATTTACAGATGGACAGATGATGTTGTACAGCTCTTCGCACAGCTATTTGTTGACTTCGCATTTAACACCATAATCCCCCTAAAACAGCACTTAGACCGTTCACTATGCATATGGATAATAGACTTTCTGAGCAACAGACCCAAAACCATCATGATGGGAGGTAACACCTGATCCGGAACGCCGGAAGGACACAAGGGTGTGTCCTCGCCCCTACCGTCTAATCCCTCTTCACACTATTGCTCCCCCCATTATACAGGAAAGAAGTTCAACAAATGGTGGAGTGGTGCTCCCACAAAAACCTGGACCTGGACATGCAGACACATTGAGCATGCATTTCACATTTCTGGATCTGCATCCTATCTGACTTCACCCGGTCTAGAAACATCTCCAGGTGGAGAAGAGACTAGCAGAGACTGAACTTCCTCAGGAAGTTACAACGGGGCCACCTTCTACACCATCTACAGATCAACTCCTACAGAACCATGACTGAAAGCATCCTGATCTACTGCTGCACTGAGTGGTTCAGCTGCTGCACAGCAGAGAACCAGAAAGCACCTGCAGGGAGGAGTGAGGCCAGATGTGCATGTTATCAGGACTACTCTACCACCCCACAGTGACATCTACTGACATCTACAGCTACTGCACTAGAAAGCCTGGTGCCTACAGGACAAAATACAGGACGATCAATTACAAAGCAAACAGACTTAAAAAAAAAAAACTGTTTCTTCCCAAAGGCTGTCACCTCTTTTATCATGCTGCTACTCGTGCACTAGCTGCTGAACTGACTTTCATCATTTCTAACAATGACGATAAAGATCTAATTAAAATTTAATCTAAACCAAATTTACATTCTAAGTTACATTGCAAAACCAACACTTACCTAGCGATTCAGTTAACAGCAGAAAAAATAAATAAACATGTTATTACTGCAGACTGACCATCATTGAATGTCATGTGTTTCACAAAGTCAATTAAATTAGCCCTTTCAGTTGTGCAACATTAATGTTCATTGATAATTAGTTTTCTAGATATTCTTTGAAACACCAGTAGCTGAAAATCTGTAGTAAAACATAGTATACAACAACACCTTTAACACTTCAGCTTTTTTTAAACCAACATACACAAATGAAACTTGTTGCTCCAGCAACATCAGCTGTGGATGGGATGTGAAACTGTTCTGAACCTTTACTGCCCTCGAGTGGATACTGGATAAACTTAAAACAATCAGCTGAAAAACAAGAATTAATTCATTTGTACTCATAATAGAATAGAATAATAGAAACACCCCAAATAAAATAACATGTGCTAATTGTCCAAATATATTCCAAAAAGGAAAAAAAATGTAATTAACTTTAAAATTTGAATGAAGAATATTATTAAAGACTGAATGACAAAACCAATAGATTTTTCAACATCTATACCAGTGGACTTCAAGTTCACAGTGAGATAACAGGGATAATTTCTTTGTCAGACACTTACCACTTTAAGTCAAGTCAAGACGACTACTCCCTCTGGCTGGAACAGCAGAGATAGAGAGGTTGACTTCTCTTTGTGAATATTTTGCACAACAAAAAGAGGAAGACAGAAGAAGGGTTTTTTTTTTTTTTAATCTAATTTTGTCATATATTATTGAGGGCGGTGGCATAGATCATTTTAAGTCATAGTCCCTTGACTCTATGTATCTATATTTACAACATAGTGATGAGCAATACTATCTCTTTGTAACAGAATTCATTACATATTTCCATATTTGTTAAAAACATGTCACAGCAAAATGACTTTTAGCATCAGGTGGATTGTTTCCTAATGCTCTTGAAGCAAGTGATGACTAATAGTCTATCATGGACAAAAATAATCCATCCGTCCATTATCTACACTGCTTATCTGTCACCTTGAACAGTCTATCACAACACCGTACCACCCAAATAAAAAAAAAGGAATAATCTTTCCAAACATATTGTAATTACTACAATTTGGATAATACAATCTGTATCTGAGATGTATTCAGTGACTTAAAATATAAGAGGAGTCAATAACAACATGAATCATATCAAATAACAAAACATCCTTGACAGTTATTTTGTTTATTTGGTCGTTGAATACATATCCTTATCTTATGTTAAAGCTTATGTTGGAAGTAAAAGAAACACTCTTAAGGCAATTAGTGTTTGTGTGTGTGTGTGTGTGTGTGTGTGTGTGTGTGTGTGTGTGTGTGTGTGTGTGTGTGTGTGTGGGAGACCTTATTTTTTCATTTGTGTGGTCCAGAAACCAGGAGTCCATTATATATTTGTGTGTCCCAAAAGTTTAGTGAGGACTAAAATGACCAAAAATCAAGTTTAAATGATTGGACTCGGTTTTAGGGTTAGGCTTCCATTTATGATGGTTGTGGTTAGGGGGTAGGAAATACATATGTCATTGACAGCTCTCCACAAATATAGTAAGGTGTGTGTGTGTGTGTGTGTGTGTCCAGGTATTGCTCATGCTGTGGGGACTTAAACCTGTATATACAATCACATTGTTGGGACTTGTTTTCCTTATGGAGACAGTCCTCACAATGTCACTTAACACATTTTAAGGTGGAGACATAGGTTAACATTAAGTGTCGGTAAGTGTAGGATAAGAGTAAGTCAGAGTGATGTCCTCGACTGCGTGTGTGTGTCTGCGTGTGTGTCAGCATTGTGAATATTAAGCTCACAGTCAACAGTTAACCACTTTTCAGCATTTTTCTACTCAGGCCCAGAGTTTCCTGTCTATCAAGGCTCGAGTCTCCACAAATACACTCACAAATATATTTCAAGACTGCGAGTGTGAGATTTCAGCAAGCATTTCAGCTCTGCGACTGAAAGTGTTGCTGTGTTTTATTGCATTTGTAAATGAACTTTGACAGTTTCAGAACTGACAAAAAGTCAGGGTTAGTGTTCTCATGTCTCTGGCTCTTCAGCCAGCTCATCTATCATGTATTAGAAACAAAGAAGATGAAAATAACACCAAGACTGTGAGGTAAATATCAAGCAAGAGCAAGCCACCACAAGATATATATTTTTTACATATCTATGTGTGCATTGTGGAAACACATAAGATTTTAATTGGAGGTTCTAGTAGGTGGATTTTACTACCTTTGGACAGAGTGACACTTGTGATTTCCCCTTATTCCCAGTCTCTGTGCTAAGCTAAGATAACCAACTGCTGGCTGTAGCTTCATATTTACAGTACAGGCATGACAGTGGTATCAATCTTCTGATTGCAATGTCAAACTATTCATTTCACTTCAGTCCCAGGGCGACCCAGTCTTAAACCATCAAACACACCCCCTGTACCTGTCAGCGGATCACAAATGTTTTCCTCGTCCTTCGGATATGACGTGCTCAGGCACAGCGCGGGTGTACCACTCTGACCACCCGCCATCGTACACTGACACCCCTGGGTGCCCGCACTCATGGGCCGCCAGCGCCACGTGACACGCAGTCACAGCTGAGCCGCACGAGACACAAAGAGGGCGGCTGAGGTCAACACCCGCCTGGACGAATAAAGCCTGGAGCTGCTTCTTGGGCAGGAAGTGACCTGATGGGGACAGGAAAGAGTGGAAGGGCATGCTGATGGAGCCTGGGATGTGTCCGGGCTCTGTGTCTGTCAGTTAGAGAAAGAGAAAAGAGTTAGTTAAGTTTTTTTTATCATTTAGGGCACTGAAATCATGTGCTCCTAATTAGTTTTTAATACATTAGTGTCAACCAGGCCAGAGAAAAGCACAAAGTTTTTTGTAGCTGTTAGATATAACTTGTTCCAGCCACGAAATGGTCTCTGAGATTACAGGTTTTATAGAAAGTCACTTTTCTCTAATTCTTTCTTTTTCAAAACTATTCACACAGTCAACATAGAAGCAGTCATTGTGGATTATACAGTTTTCATTAATTTGATCGAAAACATTTCAAATCCATGAACTGTTTCCCCCCAAAACTCAAATACCCCCAAACCTCCGTGTATTTACAATCCATTTTGCACATTTACATTCTTTTGTAAAAAAGGTTTACATACTACAGTAAAAACATATTACATTTCTAACCTAAAATAACACAAAATTACTGTAAATTGGATTGTGATTTGTTGCATTCTGCTTGAAAAAATTAATGTTGCAGCAACTGCATAAATTGTGTCTTTTTAATTCCCTGACAACCTCTATGAAAGACTTGTTCCAGATGAGTAAAGGACGTAGGTGGAAGAGAGTTTTGAAAATCTATGTGACAATGTCATGGTTCACTTCTTCTCCAGTCACAGGGGGCGGTGTCTCTTAGAATAGAAAGATCATGTTCTTACTTCCCATTGACCGTAAATCTATGCATTCAGACACAACTTGCAGCTGCGAGCTCTGCATGTATCAGAGGTCGGAGGATATTACGTCGACGATTGTTACGTCATTCCAGCTGCAGCTCATACTCACCAGAATTTGATCTATTCAAGGGCCTAAGACTGTGTTGAATATTTTAAAACAAATAAATGTGTCAGTTGTTGGAGAAATTGAACCTGTAACCACCATAATGATTCCCAAAGGTTGTGAGGCAGGTGAAATATAAATACTTACTGGACTGAGAGGACATCTGTTCAGTGCTCTTAATGCATTACTCTGTCATCTGTTGACTATACCGTACATTCAGTGTGTGAGTATTGTTTGAAACGTATCAGTGCCATGAGTTTTAGTATCAAGACCAAACGAACAGTTTTTCAATGCTTTACTTACAAGACACTTTTTGCTACTGTGCTAAAACCACATTTGGTGCCAAAAAAGTCTCAAGGTTTGATACAAATCCCAAAATATGAGGATTAATCTTTGAATGGCTACAACAAAAATTTCTTTTCCAAGTGATAAATACAGACGGTTTATGCTGCAAAATTATCTTCGTAATTTGACTTCAGTCTGCAGCCTGAGGTAAAAGTTCAATGCTGACACTGATTTCACATGTGGAGTTTCCCCTGTACCAACTGGCGCTGTACCAACACATCAAAGCTGACTGTGTCAATTAGTGAGTGTGTGTATATGTGGAACACGTGTGTGTGTGTGTGTGTGTGTGTGTGTGTGTGATCGATGATGAAGATAAGGCACGTACAATGGGTGTCTTATCACCGCATACTTTCGATTGTCTTCACTAATCAACATATCTGAAGGTCTAAATTCTAGACCACTCATTCCCTGCTAGTCCTGTGTGTGTGTGTTTGTGTGTGTGTGTGTGTGTGTGTGTGTGTATGTGTGTGTGTATGTGTGTGTGTGTGTGTGTGTGTGTGAGCATATGGGTCAGTGAGTGTAGACAAAATGCACAGTTATGCAAGCATGTTCTGTCTGTTCGCTCTCCTTATGTGTTTGTGTTGTTCAGTGATTCAGGCCCAGCCTTTTGCTCGTGTGTTTGTCCAGAGTAAACTCTGCAAAAAGGCCACATACAAGGAAGTTATGTACTCAGCTATTATGGTTTTTCCATTACATGCCCGTTCCATGGTGAGTCCATACTGTCTGTAAGAATGGCAATCGTTTTGTTTTGATATTTTCAGGGGGGATACATTAGTTTCATTTCTGTCACATCTGTTTGTTGATTGATGTGTCTGTCTATAATGTGTGATACTTCAGACAACATTTAAGAGATTTTAATTAAAGTTGAGATCAAAATTGGTAATTACATTTTCAGGATAACACTAATAGGGGGCCTCAAGAGAGGGAATAAATACTATATATATATATATAATAATTATCTTGTCTCCTATCTGACAAATTCCTGTTTGAATAAAACAACTGGTCCAGTTGTGTCATTTGATGTCATTTGATTATCTAATGTAATTTCAGACATTTGTCATATAATGAAATGATATTCAACTTGATCCAGAAATAAATACTGGACATAAAATTATTGGCAAGTACTTTGATTATTTATTCTTGGCAAATTTGTTTTTCTTTGTCTTATGTGATAATAAATTAAATATCATTGGGATTTTTATGTACAATGTTGCACAAAATGGTAGATTGATGAGAATAATGTTTAGGATCAGAGAGAGGACATTTTGACATTTTTAGTTTGATAGAAAACAACAAATACTCGTGATATTCATTCCAAACATCGGGTTCATAAGCATTTGCTGTCATGTTTCCTTGAAATTGAAAGACAAACATGTTGATTTTCTAATCAACCTACAGCGGTTTGTGTGACCAATAGACTAAGGTGTCACAACATCACATGAATGACAGCCCCATGCTGAGGGCCCTTTTTTTCCTAAGAAATGGGTGAGAAGGATGAGTGTTCATGATCTGCAGAGCTTTTATTTATTTTATTTTATTTTATTTTTTTTTACTTGATTTCATTGGAGGGATCAAAACAGTTTTGAAGGAGCAGGGCCCTGATGAAGTGGAACATGCATTAAAATTTGGATCTTTTTTATATTAAAAGCCAACATGTAGCCTGCTTTTATATTTTGCTCTCAGTTTGGTGGCCCACTTACTGTCTCTGGGTTCAGGGTCCAGTCCTCTGAACCTGCCTGCCGGTCTCGCGTCGACCACCTGGAACCTCTTGGTGTCCAGATTGTCCAGGATGTCCTCGTAGCTCTTGATCCAGGAGCGGTTCAGAGAGGCCCTGAACTCGCTCGGTGCTGGCCGGACGTACTTGTCAGCCACAGGTCGACCCTCCAGCTCCCAGTTCCTGAGCCCCCCGCTGAGCAGCGACACCGCGCTGTGCCCGAACACCCGGAACATCCACCACACTCTGGGCGCCGAGAACGCGCCGAACTCGCTGGCGTCGTAAACCACGACGTGCGTGTCGCTCCCTATTCCCAAATTTCCAACATAATCTGTGAAAATCTTCTCTGACGGAAGCATGTGGTCCAGAGGAGAGGTTTTATCACAGCATTGGTCTATGTCAAAGAAAGCTGCCCCCGGGACGTGTCTGTTCTTGAACTCGCTCTTGGCGTTGCGCCGCAGTTTGGGTAGATACCAAGAAGTGTCCAAAATGCGCAGTTTCCCCTGCACATTCGCCGCCTCCGCAAGCCACTTAGAGGAGACCAGGGCCCGGGTTTGAAGCGCCATGGTTGCGTCTGGAGAGGTAGACAGGCACCCAAAGTTTACGCTGCTGTGGTTTCACAAAAGAGACCAAATCCTGTGCCAAAGGTTGAGGACGGCAGAGGGAGCAAGCGCATGAATGGTGGCGAGAGGGAGCGATGGAGCGACACGCCTCCAGTTCAAGCTTTAACTTAACTTTAAATTGAATTGTCATAATTATTGTCCATTGTTAGTTTCTGATTAACAGGCAAATAACAATCCCCCCCTCTGCATTAGTTCGTGCAATTGTTCAACATTTGTTGTGGCAGGTCCGCTTTGAATTCATGCAAATTTTCCGTTGCTCCAACTTGTAACATAAGCTCCATTATTTCAAGGGACTTCACAGGAGTCTCGTTATCTCTCGCCGAGGAGGTGACCCAAATCCTTTAGTTTCATTTTCAAAGGCGGAATAAGGATGTGGACAGAGGTTCCTCCACACACAGTATCCACTATAACCAGCAGTTATTATTAGGATGTGAATATTATATATATATATTGCACAACATGATCACATCGTCATCTTCTAATTCGGTGATGGTTTTTAAAATAGCCTGACAAAATTAGTCTATACTCATGTTTTGCACTTCAAATGCTAAAATCCATATTTTGAATCGAATGAAATTAGCTTTTTTTTGGGGGGGGGGGGGGGTCACTTAATTAGCTAACTAGTAAAGTTAGCCTAATTTAATTACGTTTAATAAATAGTTATTAGTAGTAGTAATGGCAGACCTAATAGTAGCGGTAGTAGTAGCAGTAATAAGTTAAAGATATAAGGTCTAACAGCTGTGAGAGACAGGTGGGAACCCTTCTTCGACTGTTGTCCACTCAGCCGGCTGCTTTCACTTGGTGCACACGTGGGGAACTCACCGGATGTTGACGGGCTCACATGTTGCTGTTGAGCTGTGAGGGCAGCTTCTTCTCTTATGCCTGTGGCTTGTGGATAATTCGGCAAAACCGCTCATTATCTGACCAGGATGTCGGCGTCGTTGGTCAGGAGGGGACTGGAGCTGCTCGGCGATGATATCAAAGGTCGGCTCAGCCTCTTAGCTCGTTAGCTAAACGGCATTAGCGTTGGTTATAAAGGCCTCAGGATGTGTTGATACATCGTCAGACTTCGGTGTGAATGGACGCTATTTCTTCACTGCTGTTGTCCTAAAATGGGAAACTGGTGCCCTGATGCGCATTTTGCTTTAAATTATTACGAGAGTTGAGTAAAAAAAAAAAAAAAAAGGTTTATGTCAATGGCTAATCAGTTACCCGAGCCCGCGTTTAAACGAGGATTTCTGCCTTTCTCTGTGTCCTGTTCACCCTGCCAGATGTCAGTAAAGAGCAGAAGAAGAAGAAGAAGAAGAAGCAGCAGACCCCCAGCTCAGCCACTGTCATGGAGCTGGTGAGCACCAGGCGGCAGGGAGTCACCAAGCAGGTCAAACGGCTGCAGGGTCGCCTGGGCCCCGGCAAGAGCAAAGCCACCGTCAAAGACAAGAGGATCAAGTCTGCAGTGGGTCAGTCTGCTCGCGGTCCTGCACGGCATCAGGGCTGAGAAGGAAATAAACTCAAAAGTAGATTTCACAAGTGTAATAAGCCGATTGTGGGTTGTTGAAGAGCAGACACAGAGCCACCTCTGGCTCTGTGTCTGCTCTTGTGCTTTCTTTGTAGCTTCATGTCAAAACCACAAGGCGGCTCTGTTATGGAATTAACAATCGTGCAGTGGCTGAGCAGAGCCAGTTCATGGTGGATGTGATTGGAGTACTAGTGGCCTTCTACTGTTTGATTTCGATTATATGTTGTGTTTTGCATCTGTTGTACCATTTTGCTCTAAACCTCCTCATCTCCCTTGGCGTTTACTGTAGAGGAGTTCAGGAAGAAGCAGGGGAAGAGCCTGATGAGTGCAAACCTCAAGTACTTTATGGGAACTGGATACAAAGCAAGTGATTCTGACACTTTGAAGGTAAGAAAGGCTTCGATCTCTTTGTCATTTTTATATCAGAAATTGTCAATTACAAGTCTTAAATAAATCCAAAAATGTGATAATTAATTATTCCTTTATATTTTCTTCTGCTTCTCTTTAATCTCTAACTGTACAATTTCATTTGTTGACTTGCACCTCTTCTTCCACTTAGATCCTGAGTCACAATAAAGGGAGACAGTCCAGGAATCGCCCAGAACGACCTGCCAAGAAATCCAAGGAGCCGCAGTCATTGTTCACAGAGGAGGAGTTCCAGCAGTTCCAGAAGGAGTACTTTGGCAGGACTGTCGAGAAGAAATAAAGTGCACACAAAAGCAAAGACACTGCACCATCAGAGGAAACGCCCAGCCTGCATTTTCTTTTCTGGACCAGGTTTCGTTCTTGAAAGTTTCACTTCACGTCTCATGAATGGAACAAGAAACCTTGATGAGAAATGTAGAATCTGTGCTGGTGTTGGGACTTCAAGCACACAGACTGAACATCCGATCTACCTGCCGCTGTAATTCATACCTTAAATTAGATGTAATAAGAAAAGATGCAGACACATGTAAAGTTAGTTGAATTTCTTCAATTCCTCCGTGATTGTAATAAAGACAGAGATACTTTTTACTACTTTACCTTTTTTATTATTCTTTATATTGTTATCTAGTCACAATTCCAAGCAGCATAATCCAGTTTGGGCCAGAATTTAATAGTTTTCTTTTCATTATGTGTTATGTTCTATAAAATCTTTGTGTTTGGTTGCTCACACTTTCATTCTGGTTGTAGTAGCAGCATAAAATCAACATGTACAAAGGTTTTTGAAAATGAATGGCTTTGTGTAAGTTTAGCCTTAACTGTGATTTAACCCCCCCCCCCCAATTTTAATTTATTTGTCACAAGTTAATGATCACATTATATATTCACTGCATGCATGCTGCATGTCCATCAGCTTTGATATGTGCAGTTTTCATTCCAACAATAGCAGAACCTGTAACAGGTGCGATCAAAAATGCAGATGCTTGAGTGGCAGTGAATAAATACCGGCTCAATTGTGAATCATAGGTGAATCATTTTCATGTCTGACTAGGTGAGATTTTAAGATCAGTGGTTACAACTCGACTGTGACAGTCAGTGTCAGTGCAGCAGAGGAGAGAGTCTGCAGAAGTTACACAATGTCACAGGTAAGAAATGCGATGATTTCATATGTCATGAAATATGTTATGCAAGTATGAAGTTATATAAAACTTTACTGAAATGTAGTTAAGCAGATTCTGTTTCAACCTATGTTTTAAAGTCAGCAGTTACATCTACTGTACTGCTTAACTGTAACTTTAACTGTATGGTCCCTTTTTTGGTTGGTTCTGTGATCAAAACCTTTTTTAAAAAGTCAACAGCAACTCCTTCCAGAAATAGTGCACTGGTTGCTTATTTAATTTAAGCTGTTGAAGTCACAGTTGCAACTAGCTACTTCCAATACAACAATTAACTGTTGCTCAGTTCTTAAATATTGTGATATCCTACTATTTACAGATGCAGCTCGAGAACTTTTTTTTTTAATTTCAATGATTATGTCTTACAGATCATGAAAATTCCAGTATCTCAAAATTTTAGAATTTACCTTTGGAGTTTGGTTAAATTACACGCACACAACTACAATCATGGTTAAGACTGCTGACTTGACAGTTGTCTAAAAGATGATCATCGACATCCTTGACACAAAGAGGGTCAGCCACAGAAGTTCATGGCTGAAAGGTCTGACTCTTGGCAGAGTGCTGAATCGAAGCATAATCATGGAAAGTTGACTGGAAAAGAAAATGTGGTAGGAAAAGGTGCACGATTAATGAAGATGCTAGTTTCCTTTTCCGGAAGGACTTAGCACCTACCACTAACTGGTTTGCTGACCATGACATTACTGTGCTTGATTGGCCAGCCAACTGGCCTGACCTGAACCCCATAGAGAATCCGTGGAAAAGGAAGAGAAAGATGAGAAACACTCGACCAAACAGTACATCTGAAGGCTGAAAGCCACTATCAAAGCAACCGGGGCTTCAATAAGGCCTCAGCAGAGCCACAGGCTGATTGTCTCCACACCACTAAAGGAGCCCCGACCAAGTATTGAGGGCATAAATTAACATTTCAGAACATGAACCTTTCTGTAACCTTCTGTAAATCTGTATTTTTGATTTATCTTAGTAGACATTCAAAACTTTGTGATACTGGATTTTTGAATAATGGAAATTAAAACAAAAAAGGCATGAAATATTTCACTCTAGAATATATTATAGTTTCACTTTGTGAATCAAATTAAAGAACTTTTCCATGACATTCAATTTTTTTGAGATGCACCTTTGGCATTGAATGTTTTTGACCTTGTTGCTTTAACAAATTGATGGAATGGTTTTCATTTCTGTTGAAAGATTTCAAACTGTTGTCCTCTTTCTACCAAATGAACAAATGGAAGTATTCAAGGTTTTTGTACAGAGCGAAAGTGAAATGAGATGTGGGTGTCAACAGCAAAGATGAAAATAATCAAGCTTGTCTCACATTCTTGGCAAGATCACTTGTATTTAAACTTAGCAGACAACAACATGATGGATAGTGTAGTATGGATGACTGTTCAGATAAGGAATGCAGATTAATTGTGCTTTCCTGACAACACAACAATGAATTTGAAAAGAATCTACAAACTGTTGGTCTCCAACAGTTTTTTCTCTAATTATTTTGTAGATTACAATCCAGAATAAGTCAGGCTGGGAATTGGTTTCCAGTCAGGACCGTCTTTAATTACATAATGTGGGTTTATCTTGACATTTGCTTTTATAAACTGCAGCTTTACAATCTGGATAAATCTAAAAAAACATCCAGAATATGCTCCATGCTGCTCTGCTTTGTGTAGATGAATAATGCCTCCTCTTCTTCAGAATCCAAAGCGTCCAGTTCCAATTCCAAGGAAACACCTTAACCTTCAAAACAACACCGAAGACAATGAGGCGTCCACTCCCACAAATCACCCAAAGGTTGATGTTCATTCATCTATACTCTGTAATGAGTTCAAACCCACCAGTCAACTCAAACCACTGTATGTGGCCAAATTCTATATATTTATTGATGGAATGATACGATAACTGTAATTTGATATCTTCTTGAAATTTGAGTCCTTGAATTCCTAATTAAAATTGTGACAAATGATATATTTTCTGTGGTCCTGGCTTTTATGTGCATCCATATGGTACTAGGAATATGAAAGGTGTCAGCTACTAAAACTGATGATGCAGTTTGTTTGTCATTTAAACTCAGGGAGTTCCTCCACCAGTGTTGCCAAAGAAATGGTCCTGTAAAATGATTCCAGAAAGTGAACCTGGAGAAAGAAGATTGAAAATAACAAAGGTACCATTGTTTTATTTCAAAGCATGATGGTGGATAAAATCTGGGATGAACTGTTTTCTTCCTTTGGGATAAAGAAAATAGTTATCTTATTGATGTGTATATCAAATATGTCTTCAAATCAGTAAATAAATGAAACATACTTAAATATACCCCTATATGATATACACAATAAAACCTAGATAGATCAATACATAGAAAAGGTGGAAGGAGGAAACCACACTTGCAAAAAGGCAACTCAGTGTGAGTTAGAAATAGGACCTGTAGAGTTGTAATAATAGAAATAGTAAATTCTCAAGTTTACAGTTGCAAAATTTGCAGACTCTATGTGTGAATGAAACCGAAAGGTCACGTCAGGCATGAAAAGAATGAAAATAATCCATCAGACTGTGTCTGCAGTCAGAATCACTGCCATCAGATAATTGATATGGGAAAAAGATTTGAAAGATTTGAAAACACGTTTTTGTCCTTTAACTTGTTAAAGCTGTATTGCCACTTATTCTCAGATTGCTGAAAAATCGGTTACTGATAATGATGGAGCACAACCTCATCTGCTGCCCCCTATAGCTCCAAAACAAGAGCTTGACATGAAAAAACAGGTATTTTATTGACAATTATTTCATTAAAACAGTGTTACATTTTTCTTTTTAGCTGCATTGTTAATTCACCACTGCTCATCTTCTTAACAGGATGCCAAACCTATTTTGAAGAGTGACTTAGGGGATTCACTGTGCAAAGACGACAAACACCCAATGAAGTAAGTATCTACACCTTTTCAAATCATGGGAACACTCTTCCTTTTCTGTTTGTATAGTTTAGACAGAGTGGTGCTTTGAACTACAGGCTAACATCAAATGCTAACATGCTCAAAATGATAATTCTGGCATGCTGATGTGTGGCAGATATTATGTAGATCATGTTCACAATTTTAGTTAGCACTTAATACAATTAAAAAAAACAAAAAGATTTGTCAACCTCATGGAAAAGTCAGGGATTCTAATGTCAGCAGAACATATCCTCTGAGCACCATGAATATTTATACCAAATTTCATGGAAATGAAATGGCAATGCAATAGTTATTCACTCAGTCAGAGATCTGGAGTGAAGTGTTGGACCAACTGATTCTAAGAGCCTCTCTACTATCATAGCTAAAACACCAAAATCTTAATTTCCTTATCAGCTGTGTAGCTGCAACTCTTTTAAACCTTCAGGGCTTCTTAGGTGAAAATTTTGTAACTCATCATTTAAAAGCCTCAATGCTATCTCCATCTGGACACTCTCTTTTTAGTTTATAATGTAATTAAGGCTCAGATATACTGATCTGACAAAATGCTCTTATTAATACATTCCAGGGTCATCAGCACTGAAGCTAATCACCTCTATAAAGCTATCAAGTTTTACAACATCCTGTTGGCCAAACACAATGCCACCCTGAAGGAATACACGTCGAAGCTGCATAGCATTGCTGACAATTTAGACAAGGTAACAAGGTCTAATGTGGTAATGAAGGCTCAGGTTAAGTGCATTCAGTTTAGTAAAAAGACTCATTACTTCCTATAAACTGTACCATTTAAATACAAATACGATTGATTGATCAATTAAGTATATCAAATGAATTCCCTTTAAATTAAAGGTTTCGAAGCGAACAAAGATTGCTGGTATTACTGGTGGAGCTACAACCATAGCAGGAGGCGTGGCAGCAGCTGCCGGTGTGATACTATCCCCAGTGACTCTAGGAGCCTCACTGGCCCTCACTGCAGTTGGTGTGGGTGTGGCTGCAGCCGGTGGTGTCACTGGTGCATCAGCAGCCATTGCTCATGGGGTGATCAAACTTAACTGATTTAATCTATGTCTTTATGTACATGACGTTTGTAACGTTGATGCATTTTCGCTTTCTTCCTAAAATATTTCTGCTTATTTTGACTTATTTTTGTCTTTTCTGTTGTACTTTCTTTTTGTATTGTATTTACAATATTCTTCTGTACATGCTACTTGGTGCTGTTTGCATCAATTATATTACTTACATGTTGTTGCTTCTCTACAAACATTATTTTATGCCATTACAATAATTAAAAGATAGTGTATGTAGACATCATGTGTTTAAAGCTGCTGAGTGACAGATTATGAATTCTGTTCATACAGGTAAATGCATCTTTCACCAAGAAAAAAATCAACAAGACCCTCCAGGAATACAGGGACCTGATGGCGAATATCATCGACCACTTGAAGGTCATCAATGAGCGGATGGAGCAGCTAAAGCTGCATGATCTGTCCATTCTGTGTGATGCCAGGAGGAATTCAGTAAGGGTAACCAGCATGATAAATCTGGCTACAAGAGGGGCCAGTGCCAGGGCATTGGAGGCTAACAGTAAGGCATTTGGGCAGATTGAAGGCTTTGCCCTCGCCATGGATTTCTACTTCACTCAAGAGAAAAATGAGCAGAAACTAAAAAAGGGCCTTGAGTCGAAATTTGCACAGAAAATCCGCAAACTAGCAGAGAAGCTTGATAATGGATTGGATGAGCTCACACAAGTCAAGGACTTGTTCAGTGAACATTGTCAAGGGGTGTAAATGTTTCTTCAACTTAGGCCGCACCCTTCCTCTGCCTGGTTTTATCTTTGTAGTTAGATATGGTTTGAAAAAAAGGGCGATAATCACAATGGTGACAAACACAAATCAAATGTTCAAAAACCTGCTTTTGTGCCCTAATTTTGTTCATTTGTTATATTCTTTATTATTATATTTTGCAATTGTAACTTCCGACTGTTTACTTAAGGTTGTGTAGTTTGTCCCTCTCCTTCTTTAAATATTTGCAACTCTTTGTTTCTTTCTGGTGATGCTTTTGCTAAGATTTGAAATGTTTCCTCAAATCGATCAATAGTTATCATATATCCACACACCAGCCTCAATATTATGTTCAGAATTTGATTCATTGATGAGATTGTAGAAAAGAAAATACTTTTAATAGCTGATGTTAACCACCAGGGGGCAGTTCAGTTCAGCTCCTGTCAGCTATAGCTGGGTTCATCAAGTTTATCCACCAGTTGCTATGAAATCACAAAAGACTTGATGTTGTTGATGCTAAAACATATCAACAAGTCATAGACAACAGTATGTGGTGCAGGGACAACCCACAAAGGACAACAGTTGTAAATATTACGGAGAAATATAATTATGTTTTCATATGTTATTTACAATTTTACATGAAAATCATTACAAACACACATATTGTCTGGATGCAAGAAAATGTGTCTGTAAAAAGTCAACACGGGTTAAATTGTTTTTGGTCACACTGAATTGAAGACATGCTTAAACATGTGGACACTTCAATAAAATGTAATGATGATCATTGAGACTTCAATTTTTTTTTTTCCCCCTCTAAGAAAGTACTGACTTGTGTGTTATGTAATGTAGGTTAGATTTTGATTTTCGCTTTTAACAGTCGCGTAAAAGACCCACAAAAGAGTTTCCCTCCTCAATGTTTACATTTTGCACTTGACCCAGATTTGACGTAAGGAGGAAGTCGTGCTTAAAGCTCCGTATGGCTCTATCTTGTTCGTCTTGTCGGCTATATGAGCACCTGGCCAATCAAAAGCGAGACTCGAGCGGAGTAATCGCGGCGGTATGCGTGTTTGGATACTAAAACCACTACCCATCTGAAATGGGCGTCCGTCATTGTTTGTAAATCCGTTCTCAGAGACCGAGACTCCCCTCACTGGCGTTGCAGTTTACGTAGCAAAACGCCCCCGCGGAGTGACACCGCGGAGGAATACACTCGGCGGTGCTTCGTCTCTATATATATACCAGCGCGACTCCATGCCCCCCCGTTCTTCGTTTCCACAACAGACCGAGTGATTATTGCCTCTTCCGTGGAAGCTCTCCCGCGCTAAAATGGCAGTTTAAAGGCGTGCGGCAGCGATCCTTGCAGCGGCAACAACCCGGCAGTGCAACGGCTAAGTGCACTGGCTCTTTCTGGCAAAATGGCGTAAGTATTCTTTGTCGTTTATTTTCCCATACCCGTCACTGTCTGGTGTCAGTCGGCATAAAAAAAAAAAAAACATCACCTCTAACGGCTGGCGATGAAGTTAACAGACCTGTTGAGTAACGGATAAACGCGCTACTGTAAAAATGTGTATTCTTAAAGACGATGGGAGAAATTTAAAGTGGATCCCGTGATGAGATTTTCCAAGTTGATGTGTCAGTGTCAAATTACAGATTGTCAGCTGAGATAGTCCCAGCCGGCCCCACAACAGCCCGTGTTGTTAGACGTTTCTGTCGTTACCGTTTGAGGCGTATTAGCGGCCGTTTTGAGTTGGCAGGGAAGACGTTTGTTACGCTGCCCATTTAAAAGCTAATATGTGTCTCACAGCGGCACTGAGGCTATAGCGTGTTTTTCAAAACTGGCTGTGTTTGTGTATATCAAACTCTGACAACGTGGCGTGTCCAAAATGGCGCGCACCCTCCTTCCCATTCAGCCCTGGAACAGATGGCTCTGTTGTGAAAATGGCGGTTGCCCTCCCACACCGAGGAGGGCGTGGCTACCGACCAGAGCATGACCAAATTAGGAAATGTTGTCCCCCGGTGGAGGACGGGTGTTAACCATCAGCGGCGCAGTGACACTTCCGTGGAACGGATTAGCCAAATTTAGCCTCCCCTCCCCCTCCCCCACGTCAGAGACCTTAAAAAGCCTTAACACACTGACAAGACAGTACTGTGTACATAAGGGCTGCAATAATCCGGACATGTGCCGATGTTTCAAAATCTATATATACGCTATGGGAATGTTTCATGCTCAATGAGTTGTTTTTGTTCCCATCATTCTTTTCTTACTATTAAAGTTTGTTGTAGTGTTTTCCTGTGGTTGTGGACATTAAGCTCAAAAAGTGTGGCCACCAAATATTTAACATTAAATACGGACGCTCAAACTGAAATGTATTCCTTATTATCTCCCCGTGACATTGTTTGCATGTGTGTGTGTGTTATCTCCTCCACCCAGGTCTCTCTCGGCAATCACCCTCAGCTTTGCTGCCGTCGACAGCAGTACCGAACCCCTCGACTTGTTAACGTCATCGGACTCGCCTTTGTTTTTATTCTCCTTCTCACGGCTATCACTGACCAGCAGCAGCCATGACACTTTCCCAGCTGGCCTTGGAGGACGTGGAGGCCCTGTACTTAGGTTGGTGTTGTGATGACAAATGTTTTCAAAGCACGACTACAGACAGTAGTGAATACAAGGAATGCACACAATGGATAGGAAGCCGAAGCAAAAATGATAAAATGGCAGAAAAATCATTTACATGCAATCATTTGTTTTGTTTTGTTTTTTTTGTAGCCTTAACCTATAGCTCACTGACCTCCTTTTTAGAACAATACATTTTACTGAACCCCCCCCCCATTTTTGATAACATGAAGTCTCAGAATTAAGTGCAGTTTGAGATGGTTCTACCAGCAGGGATTTGATCTGATTTGAAGATACTTTTCAATTATTTAGTGGTATGTAAATACAATAGTTGTGTATTTTGTGCAGAAAGTTGGGTACTTATTTAGGAAGTCCTTGTCCACAGGGCCCTCGTTTCTGATGGCTGACCCCATGGGGCCCCTTCTGGACCAAGATGAAGAAGAAGCTCTTTCTCCCTCCTCCTCTCTAGAGGGGAAGGCACCAGCTTCGCCCCCCCTCTCTTTCTCTTCCTACGCAACCTCCCTGTCTCCTTACCAGACCTTGTCATCCTCCCCACTCTCCTTTGCCTCCCCACCTCCCTCTCCTCCTCCCACCCATCCCTCCTTGTTCCTGGGAACCAAGGCCAGTGGGGACTCGCTGTGCCTCCCGTGGCTGGGTGCCAACGATCTGCTCGACGTCCATGTTGGAGCAGATAATGGCAAAGGTGAGACTGACTTCAAAATCATTCAACAGTCGGAAACAAAATAGTGGAAGTGCAGTTGAGTTGTCTGACAAAAACTACAGCAAGTTACAAAAGGAAAACTTGTGACAAAAAATCAAGTTGAAGAAAAACATCTCCACTGACGTTGGAGGTGATAGAAAGGAATCTTAATTGCTTTCAGGCTGCCAGTAAATGTTTTATATGGGTGGTTTTGTGTCAGTAAAGCATTTAAGGTCGCCCTGCAGGCAGGGTGTCCCAGATGCTAGAATTCAGTTGTACTTTGTCATTAGAATTTAAGGAGAATATAATGTGGTACCATCTTTTTAAAGATGGTACCACATTATATTTGTACATCAAAAATAAAAGCTAGGAAACATAAGTTGCTCAAAAACATACATTCAAATTTTTATTTACGACACTACGCACGTCTAGAACCAAAACCTAAACAGTGAGTCAGTAATTGGTAGGTGTGGTGGCAAATGAACATTTCTAGGTTTGCAGTCCAGGTGTGGCTCTAAGTGACTATTTGAGACAGACTTAGGCTGTTTTTTTGCAATGCATTTTTTTTTTTTTTTTTTTGCCATGATGTGTATCCCTTTTTAATTTGATATTCAAATACACATGTATTCAGGTCATTGTAGATCTTGGCATCAGTTGAAAGTACAAAGTTCTATGCGTCACAAATCCTAACAGTAACAGGGCAGGACTTAGAACAATCCTTCGTCCTTGATGTAACCATTCTAAAAACTAATAAATTCCCTTTTGCTTTTGTATACAGTCTCATAAACTCTCAAAATTCCATGTTATTGTTTGTATTTGTATCCTAGTTTGTAGTTAATGATGTTGATTAAATATTAATGAGTAAATCCTTTGTCAGCAGATGATGCCTTTGCAGGCATGGATTGGATGTCAGAGAAAATCGACCTGAGTGAACTTGATTTGGATTCCCTCATTGGCTCCTGCTCATCTGATGATTCTCCCAGCTCCCCTGAGGATCTCTTGGCCTCGCTTGAATCCCACATGGTTCTGGATCTGGAGCCCTTCGACACAACCATCCCTGCCTCGCCTGACAGCCTGGAGCTGGGTCTGTCGCTGGCCGGTGTCCCCTCCCTCCCTCTGGAGCTCCCTCTTCCTGGAGCAGCTGAGGCCAAGAAGACAGAGATGGCTCCTGATCAGGAGGTTGTTCTGAAGTCTGAGCCTCCCTCCCCACCTCCCTCTCCCTCTCCATCTCCGTCTTCTCCTCAAGCCTACACATTGGAGTTAGGAAGTGAAGTGGATGTGCTGGATGCAGAGAAAATGGCCACATCTCTTACCACCGACATCGTCCCAGATCCCAGTGGAAACCTTCAAACCGCTGCCCCCATCGTGCTGTCCATTCCCGCCTCTCACTTTGTGGTGGTGCTCACCAATAAAGACGAGCCATCCCTCGTATCTCATCCAGACCCGTCCATTAAAAGCTCTCCTCCATCAAGCGACTGTGAAGACGACTCAGGAATTGAGTCAGTTGCTGGCTCACCGCCTCGTCTCCCCTCTCCTCCTCCCACCCCCTCCCCTACAGCTGGTTCCTCCAGGACCAAACCCTACTCCAAGTCGGAGCCCACCGCCTCCTCCCCCTCAGTCAAGGTCTCCAAGGTCAAATCGGTGTCTGGTGCTCCCAAGGTGGTGGAGAAGAAACTGAAGAAGATGGAGCAGAACAAGACGGCAGCCACTCGCTACCGCCAGAAGAAAAGGGTTGAGCAGGAGTTGCTGAACACGGAGTGCGAAGAGCTTGAAAAGAGGAACCATGAGTTGACAGAGAAGGCAGAGTCCATCAGCCGCGAGATTCAGTATCTCAAGGATCTGATGGAGGAAGTTCGTAAGCACCGTCGTGGCAAGTCCAGCTCAGTGGCTTAAATACCAGAATGTAGTGATGGGGTTGTGTTTCTGCTCCAGTGCTCACATGCTATCGAAAAGAAGTGTGAGTTAACGTTAGTCTGTTTCAGATTTGAGATTAAAGACGACTGGCATGTGAGAGCGGATGCATGAAACTCACCACTGAACAGAGAAAAGGGAATAGCTGAATGAAAAGTGAAGAGCCCATGGAAGTTGAGATTAATAGTGTAGAGCAGGGGGCTGGGAGGTAGTCAGGTGAAGCATCTGTACATGCTTGTCTCTCAGTCCCCTGTTAGATCCCCACGTGTACTCCCTGCCTTACTAGTACTTCTTGTACAAACAGGCAGGGTGTATATTTGTCTTTGTAGACTAGGCATGCAAAACATGAGTCACCGTAGCTCCCGGTAGTGTTGTAGACTTTTAAACCACATTGACGAGGGAATCCCCGACACTCCGAGCATCAGTTAATAGCCAGACCCGAGCCCAATAACTTATCAGTAAAGTGAGATACCACCTCTACCTTGTTACCCACTCCCTTTTTAACCTAGTATAGTATACCCATTTTGACCTTCCTCTTAACAGCTTCAAGTCCAGAAAGGGGCCTCATGAATTCTTGATGTTACACTGACTTGTTTTCTCTTGTTTTTTTTTTTCTATTTTTTTATCTTTTTTTGTGTGTATATAGTTTTCTCCTCCTTTGCTTGCCGATTGTGGTTTCTGTTATTTAATGCTGGAATAAACTTGATCACGTCTCAAGTAGCTCAGTCTATTGGCACAGGTGGCTTGTAAAAATGCATTGCTCTTTTTTCTAATAAATATCTATCAGTACCCAAGTGATGTGTGTAATGTTTTTTTTTCCAATTATTAGTTTTATTAAGAGAATAGCAGTGACTTAGAAATGAAATGTCAAAGTAAGAGAAGCACAGGTGTCAAATTCTTTTTTTTTTTTTTTTTTTTGCCCATCATTTAACTCAATGACAAAATGGGGATTTTGCCACTTTCACTAATACGTGTAGGTTTTTTAATAAACCTGTTGAGACCAGAAATCACTATAGAAGTTTGGGCTCCTAAGACAAAGTTGTCATGAAGTAATTTGTGAATCTAGATCAACAGTGAGAGCGTCAGCACTGAAACCATATTATGTTACAGTGGTTTCAGCACTCAGCAGTTTGTAGTAGTATTGACATATTCTGGGTATGAGTCGTCACTCAGCTCTTGTCTCTTTCCTCTGAGTCAGACATCAAACGCTAGTGAAATGAAGCTGTCTACCAGTCCAAGGACAAGGGTGTGAACAAGGTTACGTTTAGATGAAAATCCAACACAGCCCTGGTAATTGTAAAATGTTTGAAAACATACCAACATATATTGAGTGATTTATTTCTTATTTATCTAAAACTATCCAAGAAAGTGTAAAAAAACCAATAAAGTTACTGATAGTTTACAGTGGGGTGTATGCCATTTCCCCTGTATAACAAGTTCAAAAGCTCAGCTGCAAAAAGGTGATGTGAAGTCGCTTGTTACCACCTTGAGCTAAAGTTTTCTATCAGGAAATGAGAGACAAGGGGGGAAAGAACAAGAAACAGCTGGGCAAATGTTTTATGAGAAGGTCCTTGTAATTGTGAAACCAGACAACACTTACCGGGGTCTCACATGGTGGGTGACAGATGGGGGAGGGAGGGTTTCAGCAACAGATGTCTTTGCATGCATGTATGTTTGTATTAACCACTGTCTGTGTGTGTATGTTAAAGACAGTTTGGACATCAGAGCAGCCGACCTACGACAGCTCGTGTCACCGGTTTGAAAACTGGTCCACAAAGCACGAGGAAATAATAGTTCTGTCTTTGATGACATTTAGGCAAGTGTTTGGTAAATAATTATACAATTATGGCTCCTGAAATTAAATGAAGTCAGCGTAGCAGCCCCAACAGTAATACATGTTATGTCTGTCTGTGTGTCTGTGTGTCTGTGTGTGTGTGTGTGTGATTCAGAGGTAGCTCAATATCATGACTAGTGTCAAGCAGCTGTGTAAATTTAGTCCTGGACGTAAAACCACTTAAGCACACAGACACACACACACACACACACATGCACGCACACATACCAACAAACAAAACTCCTTCCTGACAGATTCCTCAGTGGTGAGGCCTTGCCTTCCTGAGAAGACACAGATAAGCAGAGCTGTAGACCTAAAAGCAGGCGATAAAGGCTGCTCCATTATGACTGAGATAATGTGGGCTGCAAATTAAATGCTTGGAAGATGAATTGTTTTATCAAAAGTAATTGTTGGGGATTCATGCCCAAGATTTCTGTTCTCTTTAATAGCTGTGATTAATGTTTTGTGTCGATGTTAAATGAAAAGTTTTCCTCCACTACTATGATATTGTCATCAGAACAAAGTAGGACATCATGTGGAAGAACAGCTGTAGTTAGATTTGTCTGCTATTCTTTTTAAGTTGCCACTTAGTAAGTGTCACTAGATAACTAATCAAAAATATACAGCACATTATTATTATTGCCACATTTAAATCTACCATGTTGTATTTTTCCTGATTAGTAATTTTGCTTTGAATTTTAGTAATTCAGTAAAAAAAAAAATTTCACTTCCACACTAGTGTGGAAGTGAAAGTGACACACACAAGTCAACCTGCCCCAAACCTGTATTTTTAGCAGGTTGTTGACTTTGTGCCACTGCTTATCACACTACTTTACATGCCTTCTAAATTTTATGTTAAAAAATCTATTTTACAGCAGAAATAAACATGTTTACAGCCTGGTACAAAAAACAGTTGGTCTCTATAGCTAATGTATTCCCACATGACAATTGTAAAGGGGTTGAATTGTTATATAACTCACAAGTATATATATATATATATAAATATAGTCGTTTTGAGTGATCAGCATGCACTGAAGTCTCAGCTCCACACACACCCCTCCTCTTTGCTAAGTTCTCTATTAGCTGTGAATTATGCGGTATATGAGTCTATCCATAGGGCGAACATGGTTGAGAAATATGTTAAAACATGCCACGTGAGATGTGACCTTAAGAAACCAGGGTTGAGCTGAGGTTTACATTCACGTGGTGTCAAGTTTCTGTAAGCAACAACTCAAACATGCTCCACTCACAGAGGCTGAGAAGTTTTTTTTTTTCTGGTAAGAGAGATCTATGTTTGATAATTTGATTCTCACTCATACAACTAGATAATGGGTGTGGTGGCTCCAAGCAAAGCAGCACAAATTATTCTTGTCTCTTCACATTCCTCTGCACTCCATAGTAATCAGGAACACAGAAGTCACATTTACATCATTTACAGCAAAGTGGTGGTGTGTAATTTTCTTCCTTTCTTCCTCACGCAATTAGACCAAGTCAGTGTTGGACCAGAAAGTGTTTATGTTCAGTCATGTGTCTCACTTCATGAGCATTTTCATGACTGAGTTGTCCTGAACCAAAGCCTTGTTTGACGCACAGTACACAACAAGCTGCTCTGTAGCCATGAAACTTAAAAGGAGAGGCTTGTGTGTTCATAAATGCCAGAGGGAGCCATCCATGAATCACTGAATCAACACTTTTCACACTCACTATGATGCTTGGTCTTTGTGTTGAACTGATATTTCAAAAACAGCAAAACAGTTCATCTTGAACTGAACCAGATGACTTGTGAACTAAGCTGTTTCTGGGTGAACCAGCTGAGCGTAGACCAAATAGCTCCAAGGCCTCCTCTAATTTCATTTCCTTCTTCAAAATCACATCTGTGTAGACCAAGCCAACCTGGAGCCAGTGAAACCAGTTTAACAAGGCTACAAATTGACTCGTATCCTTGTACAGCCTGCACTTCAATGTGCCTGGGACAGTCCTCAACTATATTTCACACGTTACATTATAAGACTTGATGGCATTTGGCTCACCAAAGGGGTGAAACCTAGTAAGGCTGTAAGGCTATTCATAGTTTGTCTACTGTAAGTCAGTAATAGCCAAGCAATCTGACACATTCAGATATTCTGACCTGATCCTCTGTCTATTTATGTCTGATATTAACTATAACACATCACATGTATAAAGTTCCCCTCTAGATATTGTCATATTTATATGATACATTATGATATGTCGTAACGTAAGAGGCTGGACTGTGGGATTTATCTTTGCATGCAAATGCCTACCACACGTGTTGACACACCCATGCTACAAGCAACAAAATGTGCAGAGCTGCTGATTCCACATTTACTTTACATTTACAAATTGAACACAATACTTGGACTTAAAACATTACAGCAGCTGTTACTCCAGATCCAATTCTGAAGCATTTGGATGTATCATCAGAAAATGAAGCAGCACAAGGAGATACACTGAAAAGAAATGTTTACATTAGCTCAAGTATTTTTACTGGGATGTTCACGCACAATTCATTTTCTCTGTCGTTGAGTGGATCACACTCCTGCAATCATCCAAGTAATGATTCACAAACCTTCCCACTCTTGACGTCATTACGCTCCGCACCAAATGACCGGATCTGAATGAATATGGCAGCAACATCTCTATTGGTATTGACCTCCAACATCAACACAACACAACAACAACACATATCTCCAATAATAGGACTTCGGTTGTACCTAAAACTGTTGTGATATCAACAGATTTGTTTCCTTTGGGGGAAACTGGTGACAGCAAAACAATAGAAATGGAAATCAGCTTCAGGAGCTGGCTTGAACATTTTACGACACACATCCTGGCTTTTGCCAACATGGCCTGGTCGAGCTGAGTACACCCATAAACTACATGTGGTTAAAGCATTAAACATGAATGAGTTTCGGTGACCTGACATTAGTTAGTTACAGTCAAACCAAGAGACAGAGATTATCATTGTTTTTTTCACCCTTCCATGAACCCAGAGACAGTTTGGTGTTTGACTGTTTGACTTTGCCAGTTTCAGTTTGATTTTTATGAAAAACCTTGAATTCCCAAAGTCAGGATCTTCGGGTTAGTTTGTCATATTTTAATCAGCTTGGCTGAATCATGACTCAGATGTTTGTTGCATCACATCCTGTGCCAGTAAATCTTCACTACTCTGTTTCAGTCCTCACTTCTGTCTCACACTGAATACATTTATGTTAATGTGGTAGAGTAACAATTTTGTGTAATTTCATTTTAAAAAATTTGTTATCTTTGTGAAGTATTTATTCATCCGAGGGTTTTACTTCCGCTGCTTCTAAAATTATACTTCTTACACAAATTGAAAACTAAGCAGCAGAACTAACAGATTTTGAATTTAATTTGTTTAAAAGCTTGATACATTTTTTGTTAATTTACATCAGCTACTTGTTTGTCTCAAGTAGATTTTTAAACCAGAAAATTAAGTTATGCTCAGTTAAAACTTTTAGTGATCCCCTCTATGTCACCTCAAGAAGATATTTTCATATATTTTTGAAACACCACTCCTGAATTTCACCCAGTCTGACTCTCTGCCTGCTGTGTCTGAGTGAATCATCGTGCAGGTCTTCAGCTGATATCCTCCACAGAGGATCTTTGAGCAGCTGAGCTCATTACTGAGGTCATGGGCTGCAGATTAGGAAGACAGATTTACTCCAAGAAAGTGGGACAACACATTTTTTTCACTGTACCTAACTGACTTTCATGTGAGACTGAATGCTAACCAAAGAGGAGAATCTTTTTTTTTGCCAGTTTATTGAAAATCATCCAACGAGGGAAAAGACACTATATTTAAAATTTGATTCACAGCAATGTTCCTTCTCTCCTTCTTTTATTTACCTCAGACTAATGGAGAGTAGGTGAAAAATGCAGTGAAAGCTTTTGTCAGCCTGGCATACATAGTAGTAATAGTAGTTTGTGTGTGATTTCATATGTGTGTCTTTGTGTGGACCAGTGCAAGTTATTTCAGAGCTGAGGACATTTTGTCCAGTCCTCACTTTCTCAAAGTGCTGTTGACTGTTATTACTTTGTTTAAAGGCTAAAGTTAGAATTGTGTTTAAGTTCACATTAAGCGTTAGACAGCAGATGTAATGGAGGGTTAAAGATAAGATTGATATGGGTCCCAACAAGTACAAAAGTACAGATGTATATATATATATATATATATATATATGTTTTGAGTCATAGTAGTCATAGTAATCGAAGAGAGAGGGGTGGAAATAGAGGAGAAGCGTGTTCACAAATGTTCGTGGGGTTTTCATCATCATTTTCTGTTGAAAGAGGAAGTGACTTCTGAGAACAAGCCATACATGAGAGGAATTCACACAGCTGACATGGAAAATATGATAAATTGGTGTGAATGGGAGATGTGACAAATAATTATGAATTGAATGGTTTTATTTCACCAATGACAGTAAATTTGTTTCTTAACGCCTTTTCTACCATTGAGTGGTTCACTTCACTTTTGTCTTTAGCTCAACGGCACCCCCTGATGTCACTTCTTAAAACTACAAAAAAAGATTTTCTGTATCAAATAAATGTTAGTTATATATGAAGGGGTTGTGGACCCTAAGCCAGAGTTGCTGTGGGATGTGACATTTCTTATTGAAGAGTCAATATCTGACTTCAAAGATGTCAGCACCTGTAACCAGATTGTTATGGGACTCTTTGGCAGACCTGTATCAGCAGGTCACATGGATACAAGGTATCCTGACACAGGTCACAATAACCCTGCAATAAATGAACAAAACATATCCTGTCAGGTCTTACTGGTTTGTTCTGAATGTTTAAATCCACTTTAAATTTCACTTCAGTACTAACTCTATCAGTGCATTGTCACACCATAATATATTTTCTATGGTATCATTATTAAAAGGTAGGTCAGCTCAGATGATCTGAATTGATAACGTTGATTTAAGAAAAACACCCTCCATACGAGTCTCTCAGGTGGGCAGTCTTTCGAGCAAAACTCCATTCAAAAAGCATGCATTTTAAGATGGCGTGATAATTTTCATGGTAAAACCTTTGAGTTTCACCATCACCTTGACTTTACTCCAAGTCAGTGAATCCACACTTACAATCGGCATACATATGACTGATGTCGTCTACTCTACATATTTAGTCCCTGAGTTATCAAATTTACAGTCCTTTGTATTGATACAAACCCACTACTCAAACAATTTTTGGTCCATCACTCAAACATTGGTTCAGAAAGTAATTTATCTAATGGAGCCTGGGTTAAAAAATCATATGATCAGAATGACGTGAAACAAATTTTAAGTGTTTTTTCTGCTAATGTGAACAAGTCAGACTGGAAATGAGAGTAATTATCTGACACATTCATTAGTGTCGTTTAAAATAGTTTAAAATGTACCAGCTTCGTACACGTCAGCACTGACGTAGCCGGTAATCCCGGAACTGCAGTTACTGTTTAGGTTGGTGTTTGTGCTTATTTAGTTTTACTACGAGTCGAAAGAAGCTGAAAACAGGTCTGCTCCCCTCCCACGTACATCGTTACTTCATGCGGTTGACAAGGTTCATTATTAAAAGGTAGGTCAGCTCAGATGATCTGAATTGATAACGTTAATTTAAGAAAAACACCCTCCACACGAGTCTCTCTGGTGGACAGTCTTTCGAGCAAAACTCCATTCAAAAAGCATGCATTTTAAGATGGCGTGATAATTTTCTTGGTAAAACCTTTGAGTTTCACCATCACCTTGACTTTACTCCAAGTCAGTGAATCCACACTTACAATCGGCATACATTTGACTGATGTCATCTACTCATCTGAAGCTCATACTGAAACTTAGTTTAGTTTTTGGGAATAAGTTGTTGACCCAACGTCACGCGCTTGAGTCAGCGTCGGTCTCTAATGATGCAGTGATTAGTTGATTAATCAATTAGTTCATCAACAAAGTATTTTTAGAATAGATTTTTAAAGCAAAAATCCTTTACCGTTTAACGACTCAAATATGAGGAATTGATGCTTTTCTTTGCGACTCAAACAAACTGAATATCAATATTTTGGTTGGGCTATTTTGGGCTGTTGGTTTGTTTTAAATCAGTTCAACGATTAATCGAATAAATAATGTGAATGAATGACGTTTTGATGAGAGACATACAAGAAAAGCATTGAAAGTGGCTTTGTTGAGTCTCCACTTATTCTACAGAAGTTAACATTAGTTTTCATTTCAGTAAGAATAGATTTTAAATGTCTGGTAGTCATTTGGAATTTATTACAAATTTAATGTTCGCTAATCCTGTTGTAAAATAAGTTTGATTAAATCTCTATTTCTTAAATTACACACTATACAGTCTTGGTAAGAATATACATTTTTTAAGCCAAGAATTTCTAAAATATAAATAAGAAAATACAAACCAACTTAAACTTATCAATGTTATTCTACATGTTCTACACAACACATTTGTTAAAACATCGTTTTTTTCCTTGGTGTTATTTCTTTACATTATTTTTCTTCAGATAAACTGCACCTTAAATTAGCGTCTCATTCATTCATTAATCATAAAGGTAAAGCTTTCCTTATAATGAGTCTGGTTTTACAGTGGTTTGTTGGCTCTTTTGTGCCACATCCATTAAAATAAAGTACAACACTCACTTTAAGGTTTTAAATGATTATGTAAGAAAATAAAGTGATGTGTGTTATTTCCCTAAATACTGTAACTGTTGTCCCACTTCTATTTCTCATGATCTGCTCCTCTGGCTCCACAGAATGTCGTCCACTCTTCCCCGTCACGTCATCTGGGAGTCTGAGGGTCTGGTGGCCTACCTTCACCCCCGACCCTGGACCCCGGGCTCTGTTATCCTGGAGAGTAGCGCCCCTGGCAGCCCAGGAGGAAGCGTCTTCCACCTGCAGGAGCCGGACTTCTTATCCTGGCTGCTGGGGGCGAGAGCCGTCGCTGAGCTGCTGTGTGATAGGTTGGGGGTTCGGAGGTGTGCGCTGGTCAGCAGACCTCACAGAGACAGACCTGCCCAGGTGAGGATGTCTTTGACTGGTGATATTTTAGGATTAAAGCTACTTTTTGCCAGTATTGATGTATATATTTCTTAAGTGTTGCCATAGAGTTTTACTCCTGTCATGATGAAAAAAAGCCTCTGAAGCGACATTTAGAGATTTTCCCTCATGGTATCATTAATAATATTAACACTAGGAAGTAGCTCTCCCATGAATCACTCAAGTTTTAATGGAGTTGGAGTTTTAAAAAAAAAATTCTGAATTGTCCCATCGATTAAAGAAGAAAAATGTGGGAAAGCATGTTGAAACTTGCACATCATTTAAATAATTTGATTTTCTAAATTGTAAATTGGGAACAGGAAAACTTTTTTGAAGTAAATTGGAGCGAGGAAGTCAAATTTACACATTTAAATAGTACATTTTTAATTCCTGTCCTTCACCCAGTTTAGCTGTCGGTGAGCTGTGTTTGACAGATACAGTACCACAGCCGAGGTCTTAAAAACAGTTAATGTAAAAGCTTCGGTTACTGCTGTGTAGATTTTCTGTTGCAACATTTATTTTCATTTCCACAGATCTGTGTCCTCCCCCTACATGGCCTGGACGCAGAGTGGCGTCCTCACCTGGCAGGAGAAGAGGAGCACAACGCTTATGACCCTGGGTACTGCACCTCCAAGACTGCCCCCCGATGGAGCGACTCCAGCCTGACTGAAACCCAAACCAAGATCCGGGCCAAACTCCCGTTACCTGAAGCCCCTCCTGATCTGACGTTCCTCGGGGACGATCCGGCTCACCCTGGCCTGTTCTCGCGCATTGTTCGAGGGGAGGAGCAGCAGTGGCGGGTGTGGGAGGATGAGGGTCACGTGGCCTTTCTCACACCATTCCCCAACTCCCCTGGCTTTACTGTGCTGGTCCCACGCCGACCTTTGACCTCTGATATATTCAGACTAGAAAAAAAGGACTATGAGGGACTGGTGCTGGCAACTCGGAAGATGTCGCAGCTTCTTGAGCAGGGGCTGGCTGCCCACGGGGTGGGGCTTATTTTTGAGGGTTTCGAGATTGATTATGCTCATGCCAAGTTGATACCGCTATTTCTACCCTCATCATCAGGGGCAGGAGATGACGTCACTAAACCCAGACCGCCGCAGTTTTTCTCTACTTACCCTGGATATGTGACGTCAGAGGACGGACCTGAAGCCAGTCTGGAAACTCTAAAGGAGATTCACAGCAAAATCACTCAGATTTAAAACCAATGTGCTCATCACGAGTCTACTACACCTGTAGTGTGTCGTTTCGTGATTGTATCTTTTACAGTTGTGATGCTATCACAGTGACAAAATCTGTCCACAGACACATAAACATCTGTGAAAGGACTTAAAACAACCTCTGTGGTGTCTTCAGCATTTTTGTAGCCAGTACTGGGTGTACTGGGTAATTCAGTTTCACATGTAGACAGCAAATAATATTCAAGATAAAAAAAAAAGACATTTATTTTATGTAAAATGATCCTATTTACAAAAAAATGACATCAAAGCTACTTTTGTTGTTCTTTTGTTGTGGTTTTCTTTTACACCATCGCTTTTCCTGTCTGAATTTTTTTGTCTGAAGCCTGAATCAGTCCCCGTACCACAGTCATGCAGCTTTGTACCAGCCTGTACCAGTAGAGTAGAACATCACATTAAGAAATCAAGCATCATATTGAGAAATTAACTCAATGCAGAGTCTGCATAACCAACACTGTGTCTATGTCAGTTTTTGGAGGAAACTGAATAACATCTCATTTTAAAAGTTGTATGTGATGTAAATGTGAAACCTCAGAGATTTTTAATGGAGCACAGATGATTATTTGTTCTTTGTACCACTGACAAACTCATGTCGGCTGATTTTATTTTATTTTTTTTATTTTTCTTTAAATGTAATCTATACAAAGTGAAACTGTATGTGGATTTTAAATAATAAGCATTTTTTATTTTTATTTTCAGCATCTATGTACAATTCAGTTTGAAATCAAAATATGAAACGCAAAGACAATTGTGCACTAAAAATGATTTTACAAATGTCCTGTAAAATGACAAATTGTTGTAAATTTATGAAGGTTATAATCAAAATAAAGACATTTTCTTAATGTCACTTATCATATGTTAACATTTGGACATTTTAACTATCATCCAAATGTATAAAAAATATCAACCATAAAGCATTTTAAATCACCAGTTTAAATTTTATTTGTCAGTGTTTTTTCAAAATTGTTCCTTCAGTCATCACACTGCGTATTTGTCTTCCTTTACTAATTACAGTTGATATGTATTCAGTTTGTTAACCACTTATATAATCTGCCTGCCTGCTCATTACGTTGCTGCTAATTGGTCCCACAGCTTGTTTCTGATTATGAGGCTTAATTAGTGACTGGCTAAGTGTTTAATCGGGCTCTGCCCCGGGTTGTCATTAAAGTGGACGTGTGTGTGTTAATGAGTGGGGCTTTTATTAACGGTTTCCATGGGAACAAACAAAACTGTTCTAAGAATAAACTACCGTGTTTGAAATTATTTATATTTACTCTTTGCTCAGCCTCATCTACTGTTTATGTATTTAACGATTTCCTTAAAATTTCTCTGGGGATGCTGATGCTGGTTGAGAGTTAAAAAATGAGTTGTACTTTTAATCTAATTTGTCTTGTGAATGCAAGGCTCCATCTCCTGAGGCTGTTTTTGGAGTTCGACCATATGGTTGTGGAACCTAAGCGTTTATTTTACTATTTTATTCTGAAAGACTTGAAACAAAATGTTCACAGCCAATATTTATCTAGAAATACAAATTCCTTTGTAAGTTAGCGCCACTGTTTTATCCTGACATGAACATTTCTTCCCTACAAAAGACGTGAACAGTGACTACAAAAGGCTGGTCAGGAAACCTATTAATTATGAATAATAATAATTCATTATTAAACTTTGGTATTTTCTGATAATTATTTTTTTTGTCACAGAACCTTCATGTTCTTCTTTTGGGTAATCTGCCAGGAATCTGGGCAGGAAATGCAGCATCCATGTCCATTTTTACTAATTTGCTTTAGAATATAAACTTTATTTTGATCACTTGCAGTACATAGAGTAAATGTATCTTTGCTATGGCTTTGCTATGTTTGTCTACTATTTTTACTTATATTGATATAAAGTTGGCTTTAATGCGTCCAGGCAAAAATAGTGTAAATCACCTGAATTCTACAACCAGCCACTGCTACGCTGTTATTTAGCTGCATTTAGCAGGAGTTTATCTGAGCATCGGATAGCAAAATAATCTGGCCTGTACTTGGTCCAAAAGCTTATTCTCTTCTGGCTCAGTATATGTCATGTTCCTCGGCCCGAATCTGGTCCATATACAGCATGAATTTCAGATGCTACTTCTACATCTGGACCAGTTCTGACACACACAGAGAAGATGTCCTTCAGGCTATACCATAAGGTAGAAGCCAGAATCTGCCCAGATGTGGAAGTATATTGTCCAGACTCGGGTCAAGGAGCCAGGCATTTGTTGGGCCAAAAGCTTCCCTTTGCCATCTGTGGTGTGTTCTTAGTCACAGCAAATGATCAGTAAAGATCTGTGAGATGAAACAAATGCTAGAAAGTCAGTCATTTAACCAAATATCTAGAGATTTGTCAGACAGATTTGTGCTTGACTCATGATTGGCAGTTTGATTACACCTTGGCATCATGTGGCTGCGTGGACAAACTGCGCCCACAGAACCTGCTGTCCACACGCTCCATCTTCGTAATGTAGAGAAGAGGCTCGATGCTGCAGCTCAGATCCATGATGGAGAACACACTGATGCTGATCTGGCAGCGAAACGCCACAAACGAGTAGTACGACACGAAGGGCATGAGCGCCACAGGCGGCAGGTAGTTGACCACGATGATGGCCAGGATGATCAACACCATCTTAAAGGCCTTCTTCTTCACTGGGTGCATCTCCTCCTTTCCCGCCACAGAGCGGCGGAGAACCCAGATGACAGAGATGTTGCAGAAGACCATGACTGCAAAGGCGAAGAGGATGACACCGCTGAAGACTTCGTTGACGCTCATGACTCCCAGTGTGCACTTGGTGAGGCCATAAGCCAGGACGAGGCCCCAGACCACCACAGAAATGCCAATGCGGATCTTGTTGTCACGGATACCGGTGAACAATACTGGGTGGACCACAGCAATGTAACGGTCCAGGCAAATACACACCTGTGGTAGCAGAGCAATGGAGGAATGCAACCTTACAGTGAACATCAGGGCATTTCTATAGGTTTTAGTTGAGAAAAACCTGCTTTAGGGAGTTTGATCAAGATGACTGAACCTAAATTTTAACTGATGAAAATCTGCAGAAGATTTTGAAAAAATATCCAAACAACAATCCAAAAAAATGTCCATGGATTTGAATTAAATATTTTCTAGACATTGAATTACCTGGCAAAGTACTTCATTCAAAATAATAATATCCACGAATGTATTTATTAAATCTTTGAACCTCACAGGGAGATCAACTGATCCAAGTAAAAAAACTGTGCTAAATTATTTAGACTAAAAGTCTAAGAGTACTGGACACAATAACTCACCAGAAAGAGTGGTGCCACATCTTTGATCCCGTATGCGAACCTCTGAAAGTACCAGATATGACTGTTGCCCAGAAGCAGCCGATTGGTCATCTCTATGGGCGTCATCAGGCAGAAGTAGGCGTCCAGGATGGCCAGGTTGAAGATGAAGATGTCAGAGGTGGAAGCGTCAGTCTTCTTGGTGGCGATCTGCCAGATAACCAGGACGTTACAGGGAGTCCCCACTGCCAGGTTGAACACCTTTACCCCGAAGTAAAAAATGAAGCCGTAAGGGGCCACGGCACACACCGGAAACTGGTACCATGGTGGAGTTACGTGGTGGCTAGAGTTCACGTGGAGGTTGGTGGTAGGATTCAGTGTGGTGTTGAACATTGTGGGCGGGCAGGAGGTGGATGCTGGAAGAAGAGGTCTGGATGCAAACGACAAAGAAAGTGGAGGGTTGCTTTGGATAAAGCATTTATTTCAACAACAGTTAGCCTTTAGTCTACAGTAAAACCTCGACCTACATGGCTACCCATGGTCTCTCGAATCAAGTACTTCAGCGTCCGCACCCATCTATTTGAACTCAGTCTATCAGCCCTATGCTCCATTACATCCACTGCGTTCCTTCAAGAAATGTTGTCTGGCATCACCATCCCTGCAAACAAGGTAATCTCAGTCCAGACTGTGGCTCCCAGATGGTGGAACAAGCTCACAAATCCTATAAGAGCAGGGACGCCCCTCTCTTTTTTCAAGAAGCTCTTGAAAACTCTTGTTTTCGGAGAGTGCCTCCTCTCCTGAAAACCCTAATCTGTCTAAATGAGCAATTATATGATCTCCTGTACTTTTTTAATAGATGTAGTACTTAATACTTACACCACGGCCTCTACTGCGGTGAAGCTTTAATGATGTCCCTCAGTGTAAGTTGCTTTGGATGAAAGCTTCTGCCTAATCAGTAAATGTAAATGTAAAAAGTGCTACCTTACTTACCTTAAATGGATTCACAGCGTCCAACAGTCCTAATGTGCTTCGCCAACTGCACCTCCGCATGTAGCACCAGATCACGAGGGCCAGAACTTTATAAAAACAACCAACAGGTGTTAATGCCATTTTTGGATTGGACCATTCAACACTGTGTGTGGCTGAAGCTATGATTGGGCAATAATGAAAAATAGAGTTGCTAAGAAGTCTTCAGTGATTGGACGGTTTGGATACATACGGAGGGGTGTGTTTAGGATGACACCGTGTCCATATAGAAGTAGAATGATACATGCAACAGGGGTAAATGTTAATGGCTTTCTTGCCTTAGTCTTTGAGTAATGCATGTATGAAGGGGACTCTGTCTTTGCCCTCAGGGCTCCCTGACTGCAGAACAACCCACCTGTGGAAGATAATTATGCCAAGTGTTTGTGAAAATGCCTTTTAAAATCAACATTTGGGAGTAATGCACGTATGTGTTTAATATACATAACATAGTGTTCTGAGGTCTGATGTTAGCATGATGTAACTTTTTCATTTTTCCTCATTTATGATTCATGTTAGGGTGTAAAAGTGTAAACTGAACCCATGAACCCAGGTCTAATACTGTGGGTACTTTATCTGCAGCAGCTCTTCATCTCACTGATGCAACTGTACACTGTTCAGTAAACAGGTGATGCAAGATAAGCATAAATGAGAAATCTAATGCAAGGTGTTACCAATGTGCCCAGACTATGTTAAGTGTTGAGAGAAATACATGCTTGCAAAGTCACAACAAACCCCCACTTACATAAATTCTGTTTTGTGACATTGTTAATTTACACAACCAACAATTTTATACATGATCACTTTACCTGGTTGTGGAGAAAACGTCTCAGCCTGTAAAAGATGTATAAAATATCTTGGGTGTGAAGGAACTTATCGAAGGATTAGTAAACTCTTCAAGGTTATTTCCTTCGATTGGGATTGAGATGGCAACATTTATGTGAGAAAACAGAGGCATTTACCAGACATAGAAGTTGCTATCAAGTTGATTTATGGAAAATATAGGATCCGTTACCTAACCAATATTAGTCAGTGGGGTATCGTCACCTCTGTTGCTTTGTATTTGTTCATTTTTGAAAGAAATGTTGTCTGCAAATGACTTTGTGCAACACTATATAATACCCCTTTAATTTATCCATATATGTGGTTGCCATACACATCATGTGACCATTTAATGTACTCAGGTTTACACACATACCACAAGAAAAGATACATGTGACACAATTTTTGCTTAATTCAATAAAATAGGAGCTAATGACATATGAGTGGATGCCACGTCATGTAACTCTCAAACAACGGTTATCATGACGCAGTTCCTCGGTCACAATGATGTTACATATGTACATTGTTTGTTAAACTGAAGGATAGGATGTGAATATGCAGTTAAAGTCCAGGAAAAGTCAAACTAGGTGACACAAGGGAAGTGTCATTATATGAAGATGATGCTGTTCTTACACAGTGAACTATGAAACGCACAACTTTGTATTTACATAGAAGAGACCACAAATATTCATTCAACATGGAGTAATGCTAATATATCGCCTGTCAGTTTTGACTGTGGGTATTCAAATGCAGGACACTAAAGCCTGGTGTTTGCCAGGTGTTTGTCTGTGGACATCCATATAGCATTATCTCTGCCTCTGTGCTGGGAGGAACGCTGTGATTTGTCAATGTTGGTAAAGTGATTGTCAATGTTGCTATGAAAGATATATTTTTTTCATTTGAATGTTAAATGTTTTTTTTCATTTAAATAACCGGCAGGTTCATGCAACTGTCCTACCAATATTTTGCTGAAAAACACAATTTGACACTTTTAGAAAAGAAAATTATGGACTAAAGTACACGAATAGTTGGACCAATCAATTGATCAGAGACAAATACAAATACAAATAACTAAAGTAAGAACAAGATAGAATTGTACATATTTTCTGATGGGAATGCATTTACCTAACGATGCTTGGCTTATCATTTAATTTATGAACTTATTTTATTATATTACACATGTACTTTGTTTCGATTCTGAAACGAATTAATCTAATTCAAATAATGACTTTCTTGCATCATGCCAATTACGCATGTCAGAAAAATGAAAATTATGTCAAAATATTTTTCATCTGACTTTTTTTTGCCTTTCAGGTGTTGTAGTTTTACATACATACACAAATGCATTAAAAGTTGAAGTTATAGGCATCTACTGGTTGATGCAACCTTTAAATAAAATAGAACCCCTGAAAAGATGCAAAAAAAAACTTTTAAGTAGTAAAGTAAGTAAAAGTATTTGTCAATTTTTCTCTGAGTAAATTAAACAAAGTTGTTGTAAAAGTAACTGACTCCCAAAAATCACATATGTTTGAAGTCAACATTAGTAATAAGCTGATACATGGAAGCATCCCTAATAGCTTAATCTCTTCAACCCCACTGTCTAGCTAGTTGGCTAGATTTGTATAGATACCAAATACGTTATGGTTGAATGTTGGGCCGATGCACAAGACGACCATTGGTGGTTACTGTGGACAGCTCACAGGGGAATATGTAAACTGAGCAAACCAGTAGCTGGGCCCCTCAGACACTGACTAAACAAACTTCACCAAAACTATGACAACACAACCATGATAATGATAATGATTTGAATGTGTGTCATTAGAGTGAATTTGCATCATGTTTACGAGCTAGCTGGAGTTTGCAAAAGAACACCTGGTGTGAAATAAATGAAAAAATATTGGACTGGTCAAAACATTTTAATCTGAAACATAAAATAGCAACAGGTACTAGCTTACTAATGCATCAGTTTCTTCATGTAAGTTTTAAGTTTTATTATTATTTAATAAATATTTATTTAAATTTTTTTTGGCAACTTGGGCCAAAGAACTGCACAGCACATTGAAACTATGACCCTATAAAGAGCTGACAGCTGACATTGTTTGTTTGTTTACTCATCCAGCGGACTAGACATGGTGATTTGGTTTTGTTTTGGTCTGTTTTACTGACATTAGCATTAGCGTTCACCTGGAGTCATGTTTCTGTCCTCCTGACATTTAATGCTAACCAAGCCCAAAACGATGAGCCAAATGAGGCTAAAGGGCCCATTTGGTTGATATATCTGTAGGTTTGTCCATTAAAGTGACTTAATAAACATGTAAACACATAAATAAATAGATTATTGCAGTTTTAATGCAAAAAATAGTTGCATGTGGTCAATTATCTCTTTTAACAGATATCGAAAGAATTCACACTACACACAGTGATGGAAAACTTTGACGGTGCTGGGTCCATCAACCACAACGACACAGGCCATATGCACAGAGTGCTCATCTGGTATTTCCTCCCCACAGCAGTGATTGTGCCACCGCTGACGCTGCCAACCAACACTCTGGTCATACGCCTCCTGCTGCGCAAAACTGGTATCTGCTGCACCTCAGAGATCTTCACCCTCAACCTTGCAGTGTTTAGCATGTTGTTCTGCCTCGTATACACGGCTGAGTACATCCGTTTCCTGTGCATTCAAACAGTAGAGGCCAGTAACTTTGCAGCTTGGTGTTTGAATCTAGCCGGAGGTCCGATCTTCCTCTCCATTTTGAGTTTGGACAGCTACGTGGCAGTCTGCCATCCGCTGGTCTTCCTCCAGCTCAAGGATCCCAAGCTGAGGGTGTCATTGTGCTTGGTGGTGAATGCCTCAACTGCTGGTTTTTGCTATCTGATGAAAGTCTCTAGGATGTTCAAGTGGACAGTGATATCAGTGGTCCTGATCAGCGCCATAGTAATCACATCAATCTGCAGCATCCTGATTCTCAGGTCCCTTCGTCAAGCAGGGCCCAGCAAGAAGGAAGTCCATCCGATGAAAAAGCGAGCTTTCAAAATTGTGCTCATTTCATTTGTGCTGGTCAACTTTCACTACCTCCCCCCATTCATAGAGTACCTACTGAGGAAATGTGTGCCGAGTCATTTCAGTCCTTTCACGGCCCTCACCTGTGTGACCTACACAGCTCTCTCCATGAGCTGTTTTGTTCAGCCTCTGTGTTATCTGTTCCGCAACAAGCAGCTGCCTAAGATGAGATGTCACCGCGGCTCTAGTGATGAGATCAAAGCTGTGGCTGCGGTTTAGAGCAGCCTGGTCTTCATGACATGTACGACAGAGACAAATGTCAGTGAAGCGCTGGACTGTAAATGAATAGATACTTTTGAGAAATCACATTTCATACTTAAAACTCAAAAAAGGGATAGTTGAAGTTGCAATCTCAAAGATTTGTATTTAAATAACTAAATTAGGTCACTATCATTGAACGAGGTAACACAAAGTCTATGAATCTATGACCTGATGAAATTATTGTCATCATATTTTATTTTTATGAACTGTCTGGTATCACTCGCCTGCAGAACTCACTAACTTTGTTTTAGTGACTTGTGTAGTTCATATGCCAACCTGTAGTTACCGAGTGTGACCACAGGTATCGCCAAAGATAATGAAACGGACATCTTCCACATTGCTACTTCAAAATTATATCTATGGATGCATTTATATGTATCTTTGATTCCTAAATGTGGAAAACTGGATGTAATTTATCTGATAAAATCTGAATAAAAATTCTCTATATATATCTACATCTATATATGTACACAGACATATATATAGACAAAAAAAAATTCAAGTCCAGAATAATCTGCTGGACTTTCAGTATTTAGAAATGCAGTAAGAGTTGGTAAAACACAAAATGTCAAAATGTCTGTAAACCTGCTTTTGAATCTTCACGTTTTCAGCTGTCTATATTAGATAAAAGAAATGGGATTCATAAAACAATACATGGAAAATATATGTTGCAATGTTTTATTTAATAAATCAGACAAATGTCCCAGTTTGGCTTGCAAGTAGGCATTGATCGTCAAATACTCCTGAGAACACCTCATGCAGTATCTGACAAATGACACTGTTTCATTAAAGGAGAAAACAATTGTCAGTAGTGGCAATGAAACTCTAAAGGTATTGTTTAAGTAAAGGTATTGTTGTCTTTTAGTATTTTTTAAAACTCAGAGTAATTAAACATATATCATCAGCTGTATATGGAGAAAAGGTACCTAAATAAATCTGATAAACATTGGCATTGCTCTCCATGTTGCTCATATGGCTTTACACACAAGAATTACAGTTTGCTTTGTGTGTTAAGGAAAAAGCACAAATACACAAAGCACAGGCTGTTCAACAGCTTTCAAATACAAAAACAAATGGTTTTATAATATTTTCCAAAGTTATTTTTAGGAAATTTACATTAAAAAGAAATTTTTTTTTTCTAAATGTTTAAATTATCAGTACTGTGTACAGTGTATAGTGACACATTTGATACGATCTGCATCTCAAAAGTCAATTCAATGTACTGAATTAAACTCCTTCCACCACGAGGAAATCCAGATTTGTAAGCACTGCAAATCATAATTTGTGGTTATACACAATCCAGATTTTACCAGAACTGAACTGCAATACAATCAGCAATTTAAATACAAAACACACAATGCACTACAATTATTAATTTATGTTACCAGCACAAATCATATTAAAATGTTTTTGTCCACTCTTCAAAGAAAAGTTAAAAATACCACCAGCATACAGTCAGTTGTCAGTTTATTAGACACACCCAGCCAAAGCTAATGCAACACAATAAAATCCTCCTTCATGAAGGTTGTAATGGTCAGTTCTGTTCCAGAGAGGTGCTGATTCAAATGTCATTTTAGAGGATGTAGTCGCTGATGCAGTTGAATTATACTGGAAACGATCACAGTCCAAACACCTCTCGAAAATAGATGTTATAACTTTCATGTAGGAGGAATTAATGCAGGACTGTAATATTAGACTCCATTAATTTCAGCTAGGTGTATCTAATAAACTGCCAAATCAGTGTATATCCTATAAAAAATACTGTGTCTAATACACAATTCCTGATTCTGGGTTGTGATTACCCTCGTCACGATCCAAATCACAGCTACCTGAAATCCTCTCTCTCATTTCTCTCTCTTTCAAGACTAGTAAAAGAAATGATGGATTTGACCTGGATTCATCTCTAGTGCACTTCATCATAAGGACAATGTCTAATATTTTCTCCACCAAACAACAAAGAATGAACAAAGAATACACAAGAAAACACTGAATCACATGGACGTATCGTCATTGTTTGAGCAGGTGAACTTAGATGATTTTACACGTCTGGCAGTGGTGTCAAGCCAATCCTACAAAACAGACGCAACACATGAATTCAAAAATTAATAATCATTTTACAAATAAATAACACTTTTCTTTCCTGGTTGAGTAGCTCATACAAAATGTCAATGTTTATGTACAAGGAAGCAGAAACACAGGCATCATGGAATCATCATGACGCCTTTCAAAAGAGGTTAGAAAAGGAGGTTTTTGAGTTTTCAAGTACGAGTAATAAAATCAAAATTGATGAGTTCAAATTTGCTAAAAGAGAAAAACAAATGAAAAGTTACAAAGCTGCACATTTTACCTTCCTTAGGAATATGAATTTCAACTTACCAATAAGAAACAATACTGATTAAAAACATTCACTGCTGCCATATGAATAATAATGTATTCAGCCAGTTGAGGTGACAGGAAACTCACAAACCAGATTTTAATTTTGTGTTGAATATAGCGCTGTAATGATTAAATTAATAGTTAATGAACAGAAAATTCATGAGCAACTATTCTGATGGAAAAATCATTTAAAAAATGAAAAAAAAATAAAAAAAACCTGACATATCCAGCCTCTGAAATTAAAGACTTTTCTTTCTTTTCAAAGTTTTTCCTCATGGTCATGACAGCAAACTGAATGTTTGTTTTTACACTATAGGTCAAACAATCTGACATCTGAGGACGTCGAGGACTCTGGGAAGTTTGAAGGAGCATTCTCACCATTTTTGACGTAGTAAAGCCAAAGGAGTCTATGGCGCAAAAATGGACAGAGCAACTTCAGACAGAAAACTGTCTAACTTTGTGTTGTGGCAGGAAGTATCATGATGTGCATTTGCAACCTGTTAATGTTGGTTCAAGTCCCAGGACCATGTGTGGAAATCTGGGTCAGCACAGTGAATAAAAAACACCTTTCCCCTTTCATTTGTTAGAAGAACATTGAGGACTGTGTTTAACACTAAACTGCTCCAGTGAAGCTTCTCATTGCCAAATAGTAAAGGAATATGTTTCACCCTTGGTCTCCCAGGTGTGATTGTGCGCTGATTGTGAAGCAGGAAACACCTGATAAATACAAGTAAAAATTAAAGTAACAAAAGTTTAAAAATTATTTTGTGGCACGCTCATAAGACTGAAAGTATAAAGTTTCCAGAACTATATATTCCATAATGATTTCACTAGGTAGATTTTTGGTTTTTAGAAACATTTACACTTCATTCTGTGCACTTACTCAAAGCCAAGTGTGCACTTTAACTTGTGCATAAAAAAAAAAAAAAAGCCCCTGTGATTTTTGTCACTTTAAGGTGAAGCAGTCCAAAACACAGCACAACCAGCTGACACAAAGGAGTGTCATTAGTCAACACCAAACATTACAAATGTACTTTCTGATGTGTTGGAAGGAGCCGTCACGTTGGACTCAGTGGGTCTCATGTGGAGGTGATCTTTCCGTGCACACGGAAGCGGTACAGACACGTGTATTCGACGTGACCCCAGTTACTGAGGACACGCAGCTCCACAAATCTATAAACCTCATCACTGGGGTTCTGCAGAGGAGAGGAGAGGAGAAGACATAACATTTCAGAGTGTAGAGATAAACACAAGCTGACAATCAAGACTTAAAAGGAGCTTCAACAGCTTACACTGACCTCACACTTTTTCTAAAGAACAGGAAGTAGGTAGGTTGTGCTGTGTCTTTCTGTAAATATCATGGTGACATTGGCTTTTTACATTTGTTCATTTTAACTCACAGGCAGTTTAAAGGTCTGCGTGGGCTCTCCATTCTCATCGTAGGTGAAGGTCCCCAGCAGTGTTCCTTCCTCTGTGTCGTTTTTCATTCCCTGGGAAAGAGAGAGAAATTACACTGGCGATTATTCAGAATCACAAATGGAAAGCCACTATTACTTTCTCCTCTCTTAATCAGAGTGCTTCAACCTCTACAGTGCAATGGATGATGAAGAGCTTTACACTGCATTATTGTATTGGTGCATTATTAAAACAAAAAGCAGTAAGGCTAAGCTGATATGCTTTTGTCTATTTTTTAAAGCTGCCAATATCTGATGTTAATGTTATTTCAAATTGAATAACAATTGACAAGTGATTAAACATACTAGCCAACTTGGGTCATTATCTTCTGAAATCCTGAAGCAGAAACCAAAGTCATGAAATGTCAGTCTGCATTTGTGTATTGGGAGTACTCACATAGATTTCAAAGTCTTTGGGTGCAGAGTCAATGCGGCCGGTGGGGGAGTTGTAGCGTGGCAGGTGGTCCAGCGTCACGTGAGTTATTCTTATGGGATGGGAGAGAGAGATGACTAGAGTTCCCTGGACGCCATGAAACGCCCAACATTTCCCTGGGAGCATCACTGGGTGACCCTGGGAGGGAGGAGACGCAGTCAGGAAAACCGGTGATGATCGTTACTTAAGTTGATTATGACTTTAATCTCTTAAAGGGAGAAGAGTAGGGCTACACAGATAATTGGTATATTGTTGCAGTATGGCCAAGTGCAATATTCAGTTCCTACTACTGCCTGAGCAGGTGTCACAAAAGACCACAAATGGAGCATTGTAGTGTTACAGAGGTGCCCCTGACTACAAATCCCATTGTTCAGATGTAAAGGAAAATACCCAACAAAAATTTGCATTTACAAATAAACATTATACATATATATATACATTTGTTAGTTTAGTTGTAAAGACTGAGGAGAAATAGAAAAGAGGGATGTCTGTAAAGTGACAAAGAAAGGATGACAGACGATATAAAGAGCACTGAGGGAGGTGAATGATACCTGGATAACAGTGCGTGGACTTTCAGACGGATACCAAAGGGGGAAACCGAACAGGGTCAGACATGCTGAACGAATACGATACGTCTCCGAACACCTGGTACTGATCACACTGGCACCTACACACAAAGTAAAATAGGTCAAAATAATTAACAGAAGCATTAACCACTGCTGTGTTGCTTGTATTTGCTTTGTCACAAAAATGGAAGTTGTTTTCAAAAAAAAAAAAAAAAAAAAAAAAAGAAAAGAAAAAAGAAGATGAGATGTTCCTGACCTTGAGTTTCCAGAGCAAAGTCAGCCATTTTGTCAGCTATGGGACGACCATAGTCTGTGCTGCTTCCTTTGTCACCAAGCCTGAGAACATCCTGCTCCTGATTCACATTCAAACACATAACAACAGCACATACAACGAGCACTAATTTGTAAACACAATTAAAGTGAAATACATTTATATAAAAAAAAAAACATTATTCAGAAGTCTAATCCAAAAGCAATGACGCCACCACATGGCACAAGCAATTATTATCACAGGAAAAGACTTTCATGAACAGTAAAGACTTATGTTCTGTGATGACGTTCTAGAGCAGGTAAGTAGTCTTAGAAACTGTCCACAGCATCTCTCCACCTACCTTGATGCGGTCAGCAAGCCATTTCTCTATGGCCTGTTGCAGATCTGGGGTTAGATGGTTCTGGACAGGGGCAGTGTTGAGATCAGGACTGGGGGCTGGAGGAGGTGCCAGCTGAATGGATGACAACTCCTGGACCAGCTACAAGAAAGAGACAATCCCATTATAGTCGCAAAATGTCAAGGAAACAGGTCAGCAGCTTAGAAGATGACAAGAACAAAACAGAGGATTAAGACATGTCTTTATCTTTCTTTTCAAAAACTATTGAGTCATCGCAACCAGCACCTTGGCATTCTGGGCCTCCAAAGCTTGGATCCTGAGGCTGAGGCTGGCAGCAGCAGAGCGGCTCTCCATCTGATAATCTGCCATCTGTCTGCCCAGCCCAACAATCTCCTGCTCCAGGCGCAGCCGACTGTCTGAGTCCACAACCTCCAGCTTTGCATTCATACCTTCCATGTCCTGCTTTACTCGCTCCTGCATCTGAGAGAGAAAGATGTGGTGTTGTCAGGACAGACTTTTGCCATTTTATTAACTTAAATCCTATTTAAGTTCTTTGCTATTATATATATATATATATA
>CM076650.1:4206910-4276704 GCA_038496675.1 Rachycentron canadum
TATATATATATATATATATATATATATATATACAAAAAAATATATTCAACTTATGTAACTCATATTTCAGGTGTAACAGCAAGTGGTTTGCACCTATGTTCTTGTAATTATACCAGTTTCTGTGTATTATCTATGCCCCTCAAATATTGTAATTGAAGAAGGTTTGTCAAATTATTAAGTTACTAGTATAATAATACAAGAGCAACAATATAGACAAACAAAGTCATGCATGCCCCACAGTTCTCCATTGCCACCTTTAGATGTCACTGTACCACAGCTCAATTTTTGAGACTTTACCAGAAAGCAAGCTTTTCACCCATGAGTGAATGAAAGAGACATAGGGGGTAACATAGAAACAATAGACAGAAACAGAGATTCTCTTACTTGGGAAAGAAGTTGGGCTTGCTTAAGCTGCAGCTCCGCCTGCAACCACACACGCACACATTTATGTTACACTTGCAAAAAATATTTAGTTTATTTATAAAAACACACTATAAAATTTTACTTTACAAAATTGCTGATGACCTGCTTCTTACCAAAATATGCTGCATCTTTGCCTCCACAGCTGCAGAAACAACTGCTGGATTCTGGGAGAACAAAACAAATCTTAATTGATGAGGTAATGAAAAATGACCCTAACAATCAACAACAATCTTCAAATAAAAACTTCTTTGTTTGTATAAGAAAGAAGTTATTTATTTTTGTGCTTTATTGTAGTCGGTCTTCTATTCTGTTTGCCATTGCTGCTTTCATGTTTTTAGCCTGCATCAAGGTCTTACATGTGAACTAAGGACCATTGTAGTGTAACTAGTCTACGACATTGTTCTAAAGCTTAAATAAAGAAATGAATCAGAGGTTCTGAATTCATCAGTAGCTACAATGAAATAGCTTGTTGAGGCTAGAAAACGCATGCCACACAAACACAACCAATGCCATGCAGATGATCTACAGTTGAATCCTACCAGCACAGGTGCATGATGGATGGTGTTGGGTTGAGGAGAAGGAGTGGCAGGGACAACAGGTTGAGTTTTGGGTTTTGTCTGCACTGGGGTCTTTGTGACACTCATGCGGGAGATGAAAGAGGTCAACAAGGGAAGGAGGAACCAAATACCTGGGGAAAACAGGAAGAATGGTGCCTTCAGAAAATCACTTAGAAACACAGGCACAGTCTGCACAAAGTTAACGTCAATCTAAAATCAAAGACCCATGTGCAGCTTGCAATGACTCATTGAGTCAAACTGAGGTGGGGTTGCATGAGGAAAAGCTCACCACACAGAGCAGCGCTGTTTTGCAAGTCAAACACAGCTTTCTGGGGTTGACACAACCACCTACGCTTAACACACAGCTTGTGTTTGATTTCTTCTGGGGAAATCCCTGGGTACTAATCCAAGATGTCTTTCAGGACAGTGGGTGTTGTAGGACTTTTATTACCACTCTACAAAAAGACATCTGCTACTTTTTGAAAGTATAAAATATACACAAATATAAACAAAACTAGAGACTGAACTGAAGCAATCTTACAAGTTTGTGAGTGTCACATCAAATATAGTCAGGTCATCCTGAAATACTGAAGATATATTTCCTTTTAATTGTCTCTTTCTGACAAAGAAACAACACTTTAACAGTTAAAGCACACCATAACCAAACACTCCACCTTCTTCTTGGAGATCATGAATCGTCTCCTTAAGGTGAAGATGTGCCAGATGACATGCAAACTTGAATCTGTTACAATGCAAATATGTCACTTACATAAAAGTATGATAATGAGGAAGAGAAGCAGACGACAAGCCTTCTTCATGCGGCTGCTGAATGACGCATTAGCTGCGTGGACAAGAAGAAAAGATTGATGGATTTTATTAAGATGGAGTCATATGCAGTGACTGTGAGGACACAAACCTATCCAAACAGTGCCAGTAAATCAGTAGGAGCATGAGCTTAGTGTATGTCCTCATACATGTGCAAGTAAACACAGACACATTTAAACATGTACACCAACAACATACCTAAAGCTGTCAGATGCATTATTTTTGACTGTGTTGCAACAGCCATCAATGAGGCAGAGACTGCAAAAAACATTTGAGACAATTAGATGTATTGTCATGCACAAACACATTAAAATGCACAGAGTGGTACACTTAAGTACTCACCCATCAAACTATAGAAGGCACTGCTGATTCTGCTTCTGTATCCAGAACTGGGAGCCCCATTGTTGCTGCTCAGTCTGCTGGCACTGCTGGTGGCAACTATGGGCTTCTTGTATGTCCCCTCAGAGGACGAGTACCCTGAGCTGTCCACTCCACTCTGACTCAGCTCCTTGTGGTTGGGCCTCAGGTGTAATCCTGGCCTGCTGGAGGTGTAGAGGCTGGCATAAGGGCTCTTCTCTGGAGCTACTGGGGGGCAGCATGTGGGCATCTGACTCCTGCATGATGATGGTGTCAGGGCAGGTCGAGGGGTGGCTGTGGTGGAGACATAGGGTACGGTTCTCATGATCGGCTGACTCTGGCTGCTTGAGGGAGGACTCAGGTCTGAGAGACAGAAGGAGACAAGGACAAGGAGAAACAAAAACAAACAGTCAGCTGTGAATAAATGTTGGGTCTTTTTTTGTTTCTTCTCAAAATTCTCAAAATTTACAACAGTATAAAACAGAAAAGAAGCAAAACACATTGTCCTTAACCATGTTTCATTGTTTCATTCATGCTATTATTATTACTTTTGTGTTTAAAGGAAATGATTTCATCATTAGTCTTGAGCAGATGTTCGGACATTGTGCTTTTTATTTTTTACTTTTTTTACCATCAGACTGGCCTCCAGTGACAGGTGTCCCGGAGCTGGGTGAACTAGCATTGCTGTTGGCTCTGCTGGAGGTGCGGGAGTTGGCCTTGCGGGTCCCTGCCTTTTTCTTGAAAACCCTTAGGAAAATTACCACAGCCATAGACATACACACACAAGTTCACACAGAGGAATGGGGAATTAGAGGAAAGATGGTTTGCAAATCTGGTTTGTTCACACACACACAAAGTTACATACTTGACAGGGTTTTCACGGTAGGAAATGTTTGTCACTGTACTTGAGTCAGACTCTTCATCTGAGTTGTAGTAGCCGCCGGACATTAGCCGCGAACTCCTACGAGACATGACTGAAAGACATAGAAAGAAAATTATGACATATGATTCAGTATTTTAATAAGCTCTTTAGTCAGTACAGCACCAGAAGATACAGAAGTCCTGCTGCTCCAGAGAAGTCACCTATCAGCTAACCTTTCCAATTAGGATGGCTTACATAAGCATAAAGATGATAGATAATTGTATGTTTTGTGTAAAATCCACACACAAAAACACAATTTAAAACATGAATGCCTTAAAACAACAAGCTTTTGCCTGGAAAGTAGCACTTTGAAAGGCACAATTAATACAGTGTTTAGAGAAGAATCAGCAGCAACAATACATATCACATATTTGTTTAAGCAGCAGCAGTATTAGCAGTAGGTCAAAGTGGTACCAGTACAGAGAGTGGTGGTGACAGTTGTGGTGACAGCTGATGCAGTGTTATAGTAGTAATGTAGCCGGCAGGTCTTTGACAGATACTCTCTTGGTTAATCTCAGCCACCGGTATATCCAACTAATCTACAGGAGCCGTCCTGCTGCTCAAACACTCACTGAGATTTACAGAGCATGAAAAGAAAATATACAAAAAAATGCATCTGAGCACACAAGCTGAAAGCACAAAAGACTGACACTGTCAGCACACTCAAAAAATATATGATACAAAACAACGCTGCAAAATGTCAAAGGCACACACAGCATACCTGCACTGGCCCAGCATACTTAGAGTGAAGAAAGAAACTATCACTGTTAAACAGGAGGCGAACAGAGAGAATGGCTGAATTTCATCGGCTTGTTTGTTAGAAAGTCTCCACCAGTTTAGCTTTCAGAAACACTGCCATCACAAAGATTATGTAACAGGCATCTTAAGCGGAGCGATCTGATTGGTCAAAGATGTGCTCTTGCTCTTGCAGTGACGATAATCAGCATAAACCACAGTTCACAAGCTTAACTGCTTGTGGTGCTACTGGTAGCTCCTCTGGCAAGTAAAGTTTTCTGTTTCTCCCTCTATGATGATATCATTGACATAAGTTTCCAAAATATTTGTATAATGCTGTTTATTTTTGCTCATTGCACATGATGCTTTTATAAACCCTGCCAAACACAGTTTTGCCCAAATTACAGTAAATGTAACTGGTGTTGTGACTAATCCATGTTTTCATTACAAGACAAACTCGAAGTTAACTGTTTGTTTTGCTGAATATCACTAATCAGGTCATGTGACCTCCATCAGATCTGGCCTTTACACCTGACCTCCATGTGGACAACAAAATAGGAAAACAGTGAAAAGATGACAAGACATTGATTTGAAGCACTTTCTAATGTGTTGGCTGGCTACGGTGCAAGATGTGACATTGTGACATCAGGGAGCGCACACAGATTCATCATCAGGAAGAAATATAACATTTCTGCTTCAGTTCTTGCAACTGGAGACCAACATTACTAGACAAAGTGACGATTTAAGGTAAAATATTAGCGATAAGATTAATATATATATCAATCATCAGTTGATTCCCTGCACAGTGAGATCATCTGTCTAGAAGACATCATGACTATGTTGTCTTCTGCTAAAGTCATTTAATTGACTCCACTCATCAGAAAATGCACCAACCTTTATATTTTGCTCTGCGATCCAGCCTTGTGACTTTACAGTATATCCTGTACCCTCCTTTGCCTGATCTTGCATGAAAGTTTGACTTAGTCTTCTGGTGTAGATGGCCAGGACTAACTCACACTACTGAAAAGAGCAGCTGAAGATGACAGAAGGGGAAGCTGTGGCTGTTTCTACCCGACAGAGACAGGAAGTGTAACAGCACACACGCACATAGAAACCTCCCCTCCTAAACAGGGCGTGAAGGCTTAATATTTCAAAATTTGTAGATTTACAGTTTATAATATAAACAGTTTCAGATATTTTCCACAGTAAACACGCCCAACATTACAACATTAATTCTCTTATTAATCTTATTCTTTAATTTGACTTTACTCCTCTGAGTAAATGAGGTGCGTTTCTTGTCTCACATGAAAGCTGGACCTGAGAGCAAAGAGGCCAGATAGCAACAACACAAATGACTATGCATTGCAGCAAACCACTGCTCTGGTTGCTCATGCCAGCAGACAGGCCTTCTCTGTTTACTGCAAATAAAAACACCATATCATCATACTGAAACTTTCTGTTTCTGCAGGGGCTGCAGACAATCCATAAGTGATGTCTGATTTCATTGTGCCACACTGGAGCAGTGATGACTTATGTTACCAGCTAGCTCTTGGCTGTAAATGTATATGTTTGTTTTAGCCCTCACTTTTGTTTCTATACAAACATTAGTTTTATGGCTTTTTGCATTTTCAGTTTGCATATTAGCCTCCGACATTTATATCCTTTAAATATAAGCCTGGGTAGAATGGATGTGCCATTACAGGAAGCTAATATTAAGAAGCTCACTGACCAGATTTAATTCTATTCATAGCAAGTTTGGTTCAAAAAGATGAAAGATGAGGATGTGGCTACTGAACTGTGGACAGAGAGATCACAGCTATCAGACATGACCCTCACATCCCAAAGAGTATTTCAAAAAAACTCATAGCAAAAAAAAAAAAAAAAAAAAAAAAAGAAAGAAAAAAAAAAAGGCAACAACATGTTTTGAAACCATTTTGCAGATACTGTCATAAACACAAAGCAAACAAACAGCAACAAGGGTCACAAATATTTTGACTCCACAGCAACAACAGCTGCTAACTGTAACTCAGTGTAAAAGTGGCACCCTTTGACACTATTACAGTGGCATTTCTTTCTTCATCGCATGTCAAGAGGCTTTAGCTAAGAGCGTAGAGAAGGGAGCAGTTTGCACTTTAATTCCCTCAAATCCTCCCTTCCACTTTAAATGGCATCTCAGTGCAGCCTAGCACAGCACTTTTCCCCTCCTGAACACACCAACCCCCACCTTGTTCATGCACAGACACCCATGTACAAAGCCATCTCTCCTCTCTCTCCTTTGCTTTCCTTGATAAATATTCCCACTGAAATTCAGTAGAATTATTTGCTTGTACTCCACTTTTATCTATAGCTGTACCCTGTATTTTCATCCTATTTACTTTATCTAAAAATCAAATTAACACATTCATACACCATTCAGTTGTTCCACTAAAGGCAGAGAGAGCATGTTTTGCCTTTGTCAATATGGCACTGCACTACTCTATTCTGAGGTAAGTCTTCTTCATGAGTATCTGGCCGGTTCTCCAAAGCCGTGAAAAGGAAAATCTGAAACATCCCCTAATACACTTAAGTTAACCTGTTTCAGGTCCTGTGGGAATCATGTGGAGGGAGAGACAAAGAGATGCTGTTCTTTCAGCACAGGAAGCATTAACCCTCTAAAATCTCATGTGAACCATGTGACGTTACAGCCACACTTCAAATGAATCTGGCGGAAACATTTAACCTAACTTACCAGCCTGAATCATGAAGGGCAGAAGCAGAGGAGCCCATCACATCTGGCACAAGCTTTGCATGTCAGGTATTGCCAGCAATCTGCCGTCAGGAAGTAAATCAGAAGTAAAATGCGAGAGTGACATTTGCCATCCCTTTGGTATCTCACATCTCCTTACAGGATTTATGGGTAATGAATTAATGTATAAAAAGAAATTCACTTGTATCTGACAAGTGAAATTCTTTTGACTGTATTCTGGTAGCTCTATTGCAGTAATTTAATTTATACAAAAATGTACATATAAAAGCATGAGTGAGTTAGAGCTGCAACTAACTATGGCAACTAACATGAATAATGATTTGGTCTATAAAACATCAGAAAATGCAGTTTCCCAGAGTCAAATAAGACAAAGATGTCTTATTCTCTCAGGCCACTAGTCCAAAAAAGATATTTACCTTTCAACAATATACAAACAGAATTTTTTTGCCAATTGACTAATCAAGTAATCAGCTGACCACCTCAGCTCTGGTGTGAGACCATTAAGCCGCTAGCAGCGATCTAAACTGGATCAAACGCTGAGGGAGCAGAGATTGGGATGTAGCTGTGGTGTTTGCTCAGGGCAGGGCAGAGCAGGGTGGGACACTGTAAATGGTCCAGTATCATGACCTATGAGCACTAGCAGAGCACAGACAAAGAAGGAAAATGACATGAGAACATAAGAGCAGGTAGATTATGACAAAAGCCCTGGGAGAGTGGAGAGAAAGGTAGAGAAAGATAGCAGGCTGTACAACAAAGATGAAACCCTGAATGGTGGACAAAGGGATAAAATGACAAAGGGAGGGTAAAACAGGGTAATGTGTGAGAGAAATTTTAGTGTGAAATCACAAGGGGGAAATTGTGTACAACACTTTTGTGGGTTTAAAGGGCAGCAAGAGAGTTTGAGATTTTCAGTGAGTGGAAAAATGCAGAAAAAGGTGGAGAGAGGACTGAAGGACTGGGGAAAAAATAAAAAAATAAACCAGTGGGAAGGAGCAGGCAGAGAAAGGAATGACGAGAATCAGTCTCCATCAAACCAAAATTAACTGGCAAACAGTGTAATACCATGGCTAACTTTAGGACCGTGCCTGTGTAATATGACTCAAACATACAGAGCAGCTGAGTCATCTGTGGGTACTGGCTTTAGATAAATTACCCCAAGGCCTTTGTAAAGTAGAGGGAGAACTCACTAACTCCAGTCATTTAAGCTGAGCAGCTACCAAATTGGATCTGTTTGTATTAACATGGACCAGATGCTTGCATTGCATTTCCAGTTGTTTTGTTTCTCCACTCCTTCAATGCCTTCCCAGATGCTGGCTTTCAGTCGGGCTTACAGTACCACTCCAGTAATATGCAGCAACTGTTTTAAATAACGTCTCAATTTAGTTGTTCCAATTTTTTGTTTATCGTTTTTTTTTTTTTTTTTTTATTTATAAGTATTACTGCAGCATCCTTGTCTTAGTAACTAAGAACTTGTTAATAAAATAAATATTTATGAAATAGCACAAATCACAAAAGTGTTCTTGAACATTCTGTTTCACAAAATATAATAGTTCCTACACTTAATTAACTAAAGCATATGATTACACTGATCTGGTCCGATGGACTGATCTCAATTGCTAAATTTAAATATAACTGTATTTTTAGTTGATATGTTTCATGAGTCAAGCAAAAATATGGTTCCACTTTAAACACTGAACTTTGCTGCTACACACAATACAAGGCTCCATGCTGAAGCTATATGTTCAAACTGAAGTGCAGTAAAGTTCAGACATGCCTAAGGACTGCAAAAATAGTTTTAAGCAAATGTTGGCAAAGTAAATGAACTGGTAGCATTTATGTTTTACACTGTGCACGATCCACCATAAACAAAGGAATGACTAAGATGACAAGTCCCAAACTGACTTGTCTTAAACATTAATTTTCCACAAACTTGCTGTACTGGAAATAGGAAGCCTGAAATCCTCAACAGAACAATCTCATCGTAGGTTTAGTTTCACATCACTTTTCTGGAAGCATCCTCTGAAGCCTCAACACACCTCCTGCCTGTCTCTGGATGGCGTTTGGGATCAAATTATATAGGAGGAATTGGCCATTGTTGTTCAGTTACAACCTTTGTTTATCCTTGCAGTGCATCGTTGATGATACCGTAAACATTACATCCTATAGTGACACAACATGGTCAGTTTCTCTCTTTACAAAAAAAAAAACAACACAGTGTCGTGCAATACTGAAGCCTACCAGGGAAATATAAAGTAAAATAAAATAAACTTGATGAGTACCGTTGCTAGAAGAAACATCACGGCAGTTACTATTTGTCTTGTTACATAAAATAAAGCTAGTTACACAACCGTCTAGCTAGTTAGCTATTTGGTTTAACTTAGTCAAATTTAGGAAGCTGTTGACAAAACCCAAATTTGAAAGTATACAAAACCCCGTCAACACAATAGTTAACGTTAATGCCCCCATTAACTGGTAATTGATGTATTTGATATTTAAGCAGCCCGGTAATGAGGCGTGTTTTTAAAGTATATATATATATGAAATGTAACGAGCTCGGCTACATACACAAATTAACGGTTGTCCATCAGTCAATTAAACGACGCCAGCATCCTGAAGTGGAACAAACAGCAAATTGGACCAAAAAAAAAAAAAAAAAAAAAGTCTGTGTTTTTCTCCTTCGTTATAAGTTGATGAACACGAACTGGACTCGTTTAACCCAGCGTCCCTGACTTACCTCGTTATGCCGTGAGGTCTGTCGCAGTTGAACAAAAACAGCACCGGCGGTTGAACTAACTGTCAAATTCTCTGCCAGGAAACGATAATCTTCTCTTCAGCCCGCACGACCACCGAGAACCGAGGCGTTTAAAGAGACATCCCGCCTGTGTTCAACTCTGAACAAAGTCCTCCCCCCAACCTCTCCCCCCCAAAAAAAACAAACAACAAAAAAACAACTTAATTACTGATGAAGTATGGAGCTGGATGACATGACTGTGGGCTGAGGCACCGACACGGGCGGACGCTCGGAGGTTTTCGCTGCTACAAATATTGACAGTAGCACAGTTAAGCTAGCACAACAAAGAGACGGTCTTCCGGTAACGGTTTCCAAAATAAAAGCTGAGATTTTATGATTATTGTTATTATTGTTATGTTTTTATTACTACTATTCCTTTCCGAAAACGTGAAGTATGAAGCTACAGCATACTGTGGCTATTTAGCATAAGAAGTTAACATAAAAAAAAAACCCCAAACAAACCACAATTTCCTGTACCCTCTTATGCAAATATCAATGTGGCTTTCGGATCGTACATTTCTGTATTTGTTGAATAAATTATCTTACTTTTTTTTTTTGTCTGGTGCATGATTTAATTCTTCACTACTGCTATGCTATAAATTCAAGCATTTAATTAGATAAATAGTAAATTAATAGTAATTTTTTTTAAAACATGGAAATACCTCTCAAATCATATTGACTTTTTGATATTTTAAATCAAAGAAAATAATTGTTTCCCCCTTCATATTTTTAGTATAAAATATAAGATTAGCACCAAAAAGACATATTCATCAGGAAGTGCATTCCCCCCCCCCCCCCCCACAAACACCTGCTTTTCCTCCTGTACACGACCATAGGAATGATGTTGGACTCTGAAACTGTTTCCGGTCTCCTTCTGGAGGTTCAAGCCACAATGCATCTGGCAAGAGCATAACATGGTGCACCATCTAGTGGTGAAATATGTGCCCTCTGTTGAAAACGCTTACCTTTGGCTGCTATTCAGATCTTCTGACACACAGTGGCGCTATCTGGCCATGAATAAATATGTAGATGCAGATGTAGATGTAGACTTCAGTACATTGCCTTGTGTAAATGCTCCTCAATAACCATTACACGGGCAATTTCATGAATAAAAATGAAATAAAATGAAAGTTCCTCTATTATTATGGTGTTTGAAAAGCAAAATTCTAGTATTGTTCAAATTAAATGCTGGCTAAATTTGACCAAAAGTCCCAAACCAAGTCAGCACATATTGTCATATTTTGTCATCAAATGTTGTGAATTAAGCAGAATGTGAATTTGTTTTTGCAAAATGGACAAAAGACTTTGAGAGAGAAATCTTCCAGATTATTAATCATCATGGTCCATTTTCATCTCAACAATACACCTCTATGTATTTGCGTCAATGTAATATTATTAGTTTGCCTAAGTTATCTCTTCAGGCTTTTGTTATAGTCACAGCAGCTTCAGTTTCAGACATAGCTGTGATATATTAGATACACACTCAGCTGCCAGTATATTAGGTAGAGCTAATGCAGTCTAATACAACATTTCAATAAATAAAATGAAACTAATGAACCATAATAATAATACACATTGTCTGTATGATAAACAGCCATTATAAACAATAACACTTTTAGAAAGAAACAGTTTCCCAGAATTTACTATAAAACCTTTTTATGTATTGATTGATTGAAGAAAGATAGATCACTAACAGGTAATGCAACCAGTCAAGGTCAAACCTCTCAGACAGAGAGGCCAGGTTTTTGGAATTGTTCCCTCAGAGTCTTTGCCACATGTGAGGGACAGAAACCATCCAAAAGCACAACAAAATGCTTTTAAGGGAAACCCTCAGGGCTTAGGTACTCTTTGCAGTATTGCAAGTAGCCCAAAATAAAACCAATCTGACCTTATCACTAGGCAGACAAGGTCCAAGCAGGGGGAGGGAAGGAGGGAGAGGGATAATTCTTTATTCCAACAAGTCATTTTAAGGGGGGGTTCAGAAATGTGGCTGGTATGTCTGGATTGTTCCACATTTAATAAATAATTTCAGACGATCTGGAGACTATCAGCAGCACAGCAGGACCCCTGACCCAAAGCTTCACCAACACAATGTGTGTGCATGCATTGTGCATGAACATGCGTGTTTGCGCATGTGTATTTACGCCCGTTGAACCCATTGTCTCTGAGTCTGTTATCATTATGCAGCAGTTTCCTCTGGCTGGGGTGAGGTAGAGCAAGAGAGAGAGAGAGGGAGAGAGAGAGAGAGACAGACAGAAAAACAGAAATACACTCAATTATCAGTTGCTCAACAATGAAGAGTCTATGAAGTTGACAGGCTCATCGTTCCTGAGGCCATTCTGCCGACTTTCAACATTTTTTATGCACTCTTTCATGTCTGGCATGTCCGTCCTCTATTCACTTCAACACTCACAATCCACACACACGCACACACACACGCACGCACACACACACACACACACACACACAGACTCCCACCCTTATCTGCCAAGCTGGTGCCCCAGACACAACCACAGTATGTAAACAAACAGCTGACATCATGGGCACACACACACACACACATACACACACTTGAGCTTTCCCCTTTCAGGTCTGAAGTCACTGGGTTGGAATGTGATCAAAAATAGAATTAGAGTGAAATGTGTGTGTGTGGAGGATATTTGTTTTTTTAAGACTAAGAGTGTGACAAGAGGAGGGTGGGTAAACGGGGCACGATGGAGCAGGGTATAGGGGGTATATAATGGGGGGAGATGTGGAGTAAGAGAGGGTGAAATTTCTAATAAGGCGGGGACACACACACACATATAGACAGTGACACACACTATCCACACTCACAGACATAGACGCAGTCATCAATCATAGCTTATCAGGGTTTAATAGGCAGCACATGGTAGGTCCACCAGTCAAAACACTGAATGCACACACTGTACTGCAGGTGTGTGCATTGTATGTAAGTTTAACATTATGTAAAGCTGATTGTTTACACACAATAACTTTTATTTACATGACAAATCTAAAAAGACCAAGATTTGTTTGTTTTGTTCCTGGATGAACAAGAAAGACCGTTCATCCAGCTAATAAGTAAATACAAAGTAAGCCCAAGTTCAAACAGACTATATATCGCAGTTTTGCTATTGCTATGTAGCCAGCATGTGTGTTTAAGTTAGCAGGCTAACCAGCTAGCTTTGGTCTGACCGGACCATGTCGTCACTTTCCCATACCAGCTCACTGTCGCATCCAGACCTGAAGACGTAGCGCAACTTATTGTATTGTAAATTTACTGATGGCTGAAGCCCTTGGCACAACCACCCACTCCTGGCAAGAGACAATATTTAACAGCAGAGAAAACTTACATATAGCACCTTTAAACAAAATCAAACACAGCACAGCTGAGACATGGGGGATGATGATGACTGATGAAATAAACTTCTCTCTGAGGAGAAATCAAACACATCACATTCATCATGGCATATAAGTAATTATACTATATACCATTTATCATACTATATGATCTTTAAAGTAAAACAGCTCATCATAAACATGCTAGCATTATCACAGTGAACATAATGGGCTGATGTGACCATTTTCCTTGAATTAACCCAGCGCCCAGGTTACTTAAAACCTGCCTATAGGAAATTGGGACATAGTTTTCAAGAAAGAGCCTATGGGTGATCACAGAACTACTGAGAAACAGTGGTAGCAGTAAATATTCTCAGCATTAGTGCAAAAGAGTAGACAGAGCATTGACATATTGAATAGATTGCCTTATTGCAAAAGGTGTGTTTGATATATGTATGTTGCAGTGGCAGTGCACAGCACCTGCCTGGCTGTCTGTCTGAAGTGCCTCACAGGCTTCGCTCCATTTATTCTAGGTCACATTCACTAAATATTTTATGGCTGGTGAGAGTAAGTCTGGTGAAGCTTAAATTTAGATGGTTAAATCTGGGATAGAGTCCAGACATCTATGGTTATCACCTGGCCTACCACCTTTATAGCGTACAGCGAAAGTGGCACACAAAATACAGCAATCGTGTCTTCTTCAGGTGTCCTGAACCACTCACCATGACACTGGAAGTGATAAGGCAGGTTCTGACATCCAATGCAAAGACAGATATGAGAATAATATCTCAAATCACAAACTGGTTTGGACTCAAACTGCATATAAATGATTGTGCTATATAAGCAGGAGTGAATATGAGGGAAAGAATTCTGCTCAAATGGACACAAACAGTATTTTTTTTGCCTTGTGGCTTCTCTAGTAGCTCTCAACTCTTCGGCACTTTTACCTTCTTCACCTTTTAAAATGAATAGAGGCACAAATCCCCACAAAGCACGAATCTTATGACTTGCAAAAACACCATTTGTTTTGACCCCTTGTCGCCATGATGATGACTGTAAAGTGTCAGTGGGGTTTCCCTAATAGAGGTAATAAAGAAACTGAATTGTTGATTAAGTTTCCATGCTAGCAGTTGCTTTTGTTATTTTTTCCCAAAGAATGGCCACATGCACAAGATTTCGTGAGAAAGCTGACGGGCATTTCCACCTTCAAATCTGTTTTCCTGCAAGGAAGATGACAACGTATGACCTTTGTAATTTTTGGAATGTACTGGATGGAATAAACAGGACGGATTTTCCTCCCATAGCAGCCAAAAAGCATTTTCCGTAGAAGTGAACTTAGAGGAACATATCTTTACTGTGATACCCTCTTCACATAGATCCTTCAACAAAAGCACAAACAAAGTTCCACTCAATTATATTCATTGTATTCACATCAAAATCTAGACAAAGGTGATATGCGTTTTTTCCATTACTTGTGAACTGACCATGGAGCAAAGATAATAATGAAGAAGATGACTGTGGAGTTAATATGAAAAACAAAGAAAGACAGATAACATGTGATATAGGCCATATGTGGGGCTTGACTCAACCTAATGACATCACCATCTGTTGAGCCACGAAGAGCGGCCCCAGTGTGGTCAGGTTTAAGCTGCTCTGAGACCAGTGTGACAGCGGCGTGCCACAGGTTTAATCCGGTCCCAGTCAAGCAGGACACTGACCTCACTGCAGTGATTTCTTCAAAGTGAGTCAGAGATATGTGTGAGACAGTGATCACTGAGGAGGAGGAGTATTATGGTAAGAGGTGTCGACATGTTGTATGTCACAATACCACAGTTTTTTTTTAAGGCTACAGTCTCAATTCTCTGATTCAGTCTTAGAGTCTCATCACCGATATCATATTTCCAGCAGCTGCGAGCAGATCTTTTCATAAAGAACATACACTATGTTACCGATCTAGCACCAAAGATACAAAGTTAGTATCTAGCTGGTGAAGGAGTCGGTGGAGACTAAAAACAGAGCTAAAAGAAGAATAAGTATTGAACTTAGATTCATTTTGCAGCCAGAAACACAACTCCAGATGGTAATACTGTTCTATGTCTGGTGGATTTATAAACAGGCAAATGTGAAATCCTTACCATAGTGACTTCATGAAGAGATGTCAGTGATGTGTTGTCGCTTGTTTACACTGTCCTAAAGTGGCTTTTCGCTTATGCAAAACAGAACACACAATGTTATGAGATTTTGGCAATTTGAAGGGCAAGGCTTGGTTTTATAAGGTGATGCTTAGAATTAGGTTTAGGTTTGCGGAAGGAATGGGGTTGTGATGGCTGAGGTTAGCGTAAGGGGCAGGAGAATGCATTACGTCAATGAGTGTCCTCACAAAGGTAGAAATATAAATGTGTGATTAAGAGAAACACATGCGACAGTGTGCATGCGTGTGTGTGTGCGCGTGCGTGCATGCGTGTGTGTGTGTGTATGTGTGTGGCGCAGGGGCCAATAAGTCCTTGTCAGTTATTGTCACTTATTAACCAAAGCCTCCCTACAGTCTCGCCAGTGGGAAATTCTTTATCAGTGACATCACAGGTAGTGGACAAAGACAGAGGGAGGAGAGGCAGCGGCGGTTTCATCCAGACAGAGATTCCTTTAAAGGGGAACTGTGTTGTTTTTTGTTTCTGTCCACATCATCTGCACTTTCTCAGATTGTCCGGAGGATGAGTATACTGGTGCATGATTGTCAGTCACCTCAATGTTTTTCTAAAGCCACTGAGAAGAATAAACCTCTTCAGTATTATATTTTAACTCAGTGCATGGGTTTCAATAATGCTTTGTCCAAGTTTGACTTCTTTCACAAGCCACTGCATGTATTTATCCCCAAGCTACACTGTTTGGAATACTACAGCTTAACCATTAAATTAGTTGAAGCTTCCATGTTACTATAAATCATTTTACAACTCATGAAGTCTGAGGGTTTTTTGGAAGTCAACCTCACTGACACTAATAGTAAACAAACGACACTCTTGTTTTTGTTTAACAGAGTAAAGCTCCTTTTTCTAATCTGATCATTTTTAAACTGAGGTGATGTGTGAAACCAGCTGATCATTATTTTACGTGAGCTGTTCAAAGGTTAACCTTGTTTTCAAGAGAACAGTTTCGAGACCTAAAAATTAAAGTGGGGAATGACTGGATGGAATTATGGGTGTTAGACTGAGAGACAGAAGGTTTAAATAATGGAAGAGTTTTTATATGAAAGAGTGAGGACCATGGCATACTTGTAGTTTGACATCTTACACATATCATACATATCAACTTAATGAAGAATTAGACTGTCCTCTTGTAAAAAGCAACAGGTTATTATGACCCATAGTTACGTGTCCTTGTTAGGTGGCATCTAATAACATCATCTAATCTAAGGGAAAAGTGCGGCAACATAGTTTATGGAGCGACAAAGAGGTTGTTGTGGATGGATGGGTCAACAAAACACAGCTATGTGATACAAGATGAAGTTAACCGTGCTGTTATTGTTGTAACCATGGCAACAGAGATTGTCTAATATTGAGGAAGTACTTTTCTTGACCCAAATTTTCTTTCAGTTTTGTGCCTAAATCTAACCAAGCCATGACCATGATTATAGTAACTATAGTAATTGCAACAAAGGTAGATGCACCCCTCCCTAAGCACTCACAGAGGTTTACTGTAATAATGGAAAATTCATCAGTGACTTGAAGTACATGTCAACCCTTTCCATATTGCTTTTGTTCTCTACACCTAACCACAAATAATATTATATTTGTGATTAGGTGTATAAATATAATAATATTTAATAATAATATAATATAAGTCCTTCTCTTTGTGGAACCATCCACCTCTGTACACATCGCATGCAGTGCAAAAAAACTCCCACTTTACATCACATAGACAAAAAGATGTTGCCATAGAACATAATCCAGGCAGCAAATATGACTCCCCAAACTTCTATAGAAATCAGCAACATTAAAATGCAATTTCTAGCATACATGGTTGTCTCATTTCATGATCCGCTGTTCAATATGAATCAACAGACATGGGGTTTTGAGGTTGTTAATCATCTGCACCTTTAAGATCAATTAAACTTAAATTCCCAGGTCCCCTCGGTCATATCGGTTGTTTTTGTCAACTCAAACATTATTGTTGTTTATCTCTTCTTTATGAAGGCTGCCACCTGAATGTGTGGTGTTTTGTAAGATGTGTCAACCAGTGCTTGTTACAGTAAATGTGGGAGTCATATTTTATATTTTATTGTCTCTGTTAAGTGTAAGTCTGTGAATCACTGCAGACAGGCTGTGAAAAAGCGACACATCACAATAAGACTTTTAGTCTATAAATAGTAAGAGGGCTGTAATATGTGTTACGATGGATACAGTCACATCAATAGACATATACACAGACAGTGATTTCACCATATCAAGGAGAACAATGGGCAGTAAAAATGTGAGTTTAGACAATACGAAGGGAAAACGTGACATGATATGTCTGATATTTAACCTTTTGAGTATACGTGTATTTTATTCAACCAGACACGCTGACTAATCAAAGATTTATTCAGTAATGACCCAAGGGAGAAGATGAATAGCCTTCATACCTGGATTCTGCCTGATAAAAAAACTACCATTCTTGCTGTTGGCCACTGTGCTGGAGATGCTGCAGAATTTGGTGCCTTCCTTTATGGCAGCTTGAATTTTTAAATAGGTTGTGGTTACTTCCCTCCACTTGTTTAAACTTCAAAGGGATTTGAACGATCAACTTTCCTGGTTTCATAAACTGTTCCTTTGTATGTCTCAGTTACTTGTGTGCACATTCAGCATTTATTTGCAGAAGAATGCACACATGCAAGTATGTGCATGTAAAATGGGTGGGTGTGTTTCTGGGCATCTGAGCACAGGTATGATGCTGTAGTCATTAAAAAAAACAAAAAAACATGTATTTCCACCTGGTGTGTGTTGCAGACACCACAAATCTTCACCCCTCACCTCCTCACCGAACCACCAAACCACACCAAAGGGAGTCTCCCTGTGAGCTCATGTCTGGAGCTCTGCCCACAGCCTGTCTGAAACAGGATATGACAGTAATGCTGTTCTTATATGTATGTAAATAAACACAGTATATGATTTATTAGTCTTTAGGCCGTGATCATTTAACTAGAGGAGTAGATTATCTATCCATGATTCCCAGTCTAAGTTTGATGTCTGTCCTCTGACTGGGCCTTTAAGTTGTTCAGGAGTTCATGTTAACATTGGTGATCACACTTTTGTTGTACTTGCTCCTTGGATCTGGTCAAGGAACTGTGTCTCTCCAGTTGAATGTCAAGTTAATTATTAATATACATTTATTGCGATTTTCTTTTGTTTTCTCTATCTGTTCTTCCTTCCTCCCTTCCTTTCTTCCTTCCTTATGATTCTATATGGATTTGACAGTGATAGTGTGACACTGTTAGAGTGCAAAAATGGTACAGAACCACCAATACCCTTCCCTTTCATAACATCAGCTCAGACTTGAAAAACATTTAATTGACAAGTTAATTGACATGAAAAATAAAAACTTTATATTTAACACTAGCAATAACACATGATGCAAATGGGCTCATGGCTATTTCTGACCTTTGACCTCTGAATTCATAAAGGGTCCTTCACAGATTTAGCATTTCACCTCCATATCATTGATGGACTCACTATAGACAGTTAAGCTTAAAATGGTTCAAAGTCAATGCAGGAGAACTAGATAGTCTATATCATCCTTTTCCTCCTCATCAAACCTTTGCATCTACATTTCCATTTTTTTTTTTTTTTTTGAGATTCAGTTGTGTTGTGCTAGTAGTGGCTAATGTAGCTTGGAGCCTCTACCCTTGAGCTCAATACTAGAGAGGTCTGATAATCTTTCTAACTTTCTAACTCAACTCTTAATTTTCAAGTTTGTAGTCTTCAGTCCCAGGAAATGCTGACTGGAATGACATCCCCGGATGCAATTTATCCAACTTTGCACAGCTACATGTGCAGTACTATCCAGCACCTTTAAACAGACAAATTTGAAAAATAATATATTCTGTGCAGGAAAAAAATCCCTTCACTCATAAGCAAAACAAATCTCTGCATTGTTAGTTCTTGATACAGTAACTACACAACAATATGTAACATCCTAACAGTAACCTCACATCACCTACATGGCTAAAATGGCTGTATAGAGAAACATACATTATATTAATTTATAATGACTGATTATACATATTGAAACATACATACATATTTGTGTTTGTGCAAGACATTTGCATGTGTAAGTGTGTGTGTATGTGTGTGTGTGTGTGTGTGTGTGTGTGTGTGTGTGTGTGTGTGTGTGTGTGTGTGTGTGTGTGTGTGTGTGTGTGGAAATTTAGGGTCAGGATGTCTAATGGAGGGCTAAACCCCAAAAACAGGATCCACCCAGAGAGACTCACGCAAGCCTATCAATGGAGCCATTGATACATGAAAGGCCATGATGGATGGAGGGAGTGTGTGAGAGAGCACGAGTGTCTGAGTGTGTAAGAGTAAGTGTGTGTCTGTGTGTGCGAGGGAAAGAGATTTACGAGAACAAATCCGCCAGATGTAGAGTGTGAAGCAAACTTCAGACATTCATGTTTGCCCAGATCATGACCTCAGAGAGAGTTTGATTTTTTCACGGCCTGTAGACATTGGACATATGTTTTCCTGCCACCAACTCCTTTTAACTGACTTCCTTTTCTTTGACCCCTCATTTAACTTTCATCCTTTTGTCCAATGTCATTCAAGTTACTCAAGGGCAAAATAAACATTTAGGTTCATCCTGTATAAATTTAAGCTTTGATAAGCTTGTTCAGATGAGGCACCTGGCTTGGGGCCTACACTATGATACATTACAGGATTGGCCAAAACAAAACCTTTGTCATTGAAAAAAAATTGCTGTTAAAAGTTCATTTCCATTTATATTGACTCAAATGGTACAAATAACAACCATGTCTGTATAGTTTAAAGGTCCCCTATTGTATAAAGACAGATTTCCATGTCTTTTTTTTTGATGATTATTGGGCAGGTCTTGGTTCTGCATTAATGCAGTCAAGGTATCAAAGCTCTCAGTCCACAGAGAAGTGCAAAAAGCTTTTATTCAGAGACCATGCCTTAAAATGAGCTGCTGGGACTTCCAGAAATTTGTGATGTCATAACAGAGCAGTGACCACTCGCCAGCCCCCCTGGACCCATCATCAAACTTTGCAGGATTTGGTGTCTCTGCGTGTTAACCTGAAATCTTTTATATTTTCATTCAATCTTTCAGAATGAAACAGTCAAAAATCAGAGTAGAACCTTAGAGACTCTCTTCAGATTGGCTCAACAACCTGTTATAACTGGAGCTCCAGAGTCTAAGAGAGGAGATGTAAAACTACGCTTAGATGGTTTTAGGTACTTAAAATCACAAATATATCGTCTAAGGGATATCAACGCTTCAAATATGGGACCTTTAAGTCTTAGTTTCTATACAACTGAAATGCACCAGCAAATTTGTGTTGTAGGAAACCGAATTGCTGGCTAAGTTGTGTCTAGAGGCAACTTATTTATTGAATGAATGAAGTACTACATTTATTAATGGCAGCTTCATCAAGAGGTGGTTGGTGTGGTTGGCGGCTATTCCCATCTGTGGTTAGGTTCAGATAAATAAAAGCACTTTGGTTAAAACTATGCGGTTTTGATCAGTATAATTACATTTATGCACAACACTGTTGATGATCATTAGGACTCATCAACCAGCTGTTGCTTTACCTCAGCCACTACAATCAATAAAATGCTCCAGGATTACAGAGGCAATAAATTCTTTTTATCCTGCCCGCTCCTTCCTGCCCCGTCTTTCACCTCCTCATATCTGCCTCATCTGTGTTGCCATTCAGTTTGTATTTGTCTGTGCTAACTCTTCCACAGTAAACGATCCACTCTGTGTGGGAGCAGCTGTCTGTGTTTTGATTTTCACTTGTTGCTCTGTGTGTCAGTGCTACACGAACTGTGGCTAACACTCCATTTTCATGCACCAACCCCACCCACCCACAGACACACACACACACACATACCTTATGGAGGTGAAAATGCTGCTAGCGATCATAAACATCACTGACATATCACATAAAAGAAAAAGAACAATATGATAAATGTTAGTTAGCAGTGATGTCTCTGTATATGTCTGAGCGTGTTTAATCATCTTGTACTGTACTTTCTGTACAGTGTGTGTTCTTAGAAAGTTTGCTCATAGTAAGGATAATTAGAGAGAGAGAATTACTTTTGGTCCCATTCTCCAATGAATTAAAAATGTTCCTGATAAGTTTATTTCTCCAAATTGACTTAATTTGCACATATTTTTATTTCTAATAATTAATTCCTTTAACAATTTGTCACTTAATCAGGTACAAAAGAGATTGGGATTATATTATGGTGACCAGAAACACAGAAGTCTCTACCTCATTTAATCCACTGAGGATTGACCATTGGCCTCAAGAGCTCACTGTGAAAGGTCTCTCTCCCTCCGCCCTGAGAACTTGACTTAAACAGACAAAACACAATCTAATATAGAAAACACCTTTACTTTGATAACACATGTGATACAAATACTCACAACACAATGGTTGTTGTGTTGTTTCCAGGGGATACAAAAAAGCGATTAAAAAAAAGCATTTTAGCAACATGGCTGTATTATAACTCAAATACTGCAAGGGTGTCCCAGCCTGGATCATGACTTTTTTTTTATTTTAACTAATTTATTCTGGCAGCAACAGAAAGGTCAGGGGGAGAGAGAGTGGATGACAGCTGAACCGCAGCAGATGCGGTTAGGACTACACCTTTATGGTACGTGCCACCGGGGTGCTACTGTTGTGTTGTGAATATATTTGGTTGTGTTATGTGCATTTGCACCGCATTTATTGTCAAATTGATGAAGGTGTGTTCTGAATTTGTTGGTGTTTTCGTAGGTTGCAGTGCATTGACCAGCGCACCGTACCATTCGGGCACTTTGAACAACCAGATGGATGCGAAACTCTCCCCGATGAATCATCAGAACAAACAGATACTACATGCAAGGTGCAAGAATGTGTAAATAAAACAGTGAAGAGAGAAGTCAACAAGGATGGAAATGAAGTGAGCTCAACCTTGGTTTTTATAAATACACTCAATTGTTTAAATCACTTCATTATCAGGTTCTGGTTAATTTTTTTTTTAATGAATTCAGCAACTTCATATATCAGCGTTTTGGTCCTGTTTTCATACTGACTTTGTCATAGCTCTGACTTGCTGAGACTGTGCTTAGCGAAAAAAAAAAAAAAAAGTGAAAACTTTTAAACACTTAAAACACATGTACATTTTTTCTGACAGGGACCATTTGCAGTCATGAGAGTAATTACTGCCCTGTCAAAGCAACAAAAGTGAAACATCCTGTTCCCTGCACCAGCATCAGGAAAACCGCCTAGGCTCAAGTTGTTTTAGCTGCCTAAATCATATAATCATATAATGGCATTAGCCTCATCAAGGAACAATGTAGTTATCATGAATAGAAAACCTTAAACAGAAGAGGAGCTCACCCAGTTTGCAAAATATGAACAGTGAAGGAGGAAGCGGATGGTGAGGAAGGGGTTAATCCTGGTGGTCCAGAAGTGTATGAAGTTTGTGTGTGTGTGTGTGTGTGTGTGACAGATCACACTGTTCCTTTAGCCCCAGGAATAAATTGGAAGCGGATATCACTTTTTTTTTTTTTTGCCCACATCTGTATTAATGTGAGGAATGATAATAGAGTCTTGTTCTACATCAAACAGCAGAGACTTTGGCCACCACACCAAATTATATAAACGTCTTTAAAGCCTTTATTCATGACATTACAGGTAAGATGAAGCTTTAATGATCCACATAAGGAAATTAGGCTGTTGCAATAGCAAACAAAGACAAGTTACATCAAAGTACATTCAAATATTATTCTGTATAAAGTAAAACCACAACAAGACAAGGTCATGTCAACGTGTATCAGTTTCAACACTACAACAGATCAAGGATTCAATCCTTTCTTTCTTTTCGCCCTTTGAATTCTCTGTTTAATTGTCCTTAACAGTCAGTGTAGTCTGTACTAATTTGAAAGGGTAGACTTCACTAAATGTATCTAAAAATTCAGCCTCCAAACAAAGCCTTACTTACTCGTGTCATATGGTTAAAATGTATACATAAATTATCAAACTGCTCATTCAATATTTATGCTTTCTGTGGCCTTTACGAAACACTATGTCCAATAGGCAACAAGTTCTCTAGCATAAAAGGCCATGTAGGTCATTTGTAACTGTCCCGTGATACAACCCATGGAAGCATTTCCTGAAAAGTAGCCAGGAATTATACACAGATAAACTGTTAAAAAAAATGAATAACTAAAGTAGCACTCAGTAGATCGCATACCTCTGCCATGGCCAAACATAATTTTCTGTCGGATCCATTATCATTTAAATCTGCACCAAACTGTACAAACTCATAAATATGTCGATTTTTTTTACATGTAAATCTATAGATGATTTAAGGAGAAACTGACTGAAAAGGCAAAAGAAATGCTAAGGAAAGTAATTTTAAAAAAATCCTGGAAATGTGCCTTTTAACTAGATTGGTAGTAAAATTTAATGGGTTCTTCCCTGACCCGCTCCCCATCCCTCCACCAGGTTTGGTGCAAATCAGTTCATGCATCCATTATCTATACCACTTATCCACGCAAGGTTGCAGGGTCAATTAATCAATCAACTAGTCTTTATTTGCATACCACTTTCATACAACAGTGTAAGACAAAGTGCTTTACAGAATAAATATCCCAGCTAAGACATACAAGACATACAAAGACAAACAACCACTCACACCTACGGGCAACTTAGAGTCCCCAATGCAGGTCTTCGGACTGTGGGAGGAAGCCGGAGTAATCGGAAAGAACCCGCTGTGAGGCAGTGGTAACCATTGCACCACTGTACCACCCAGGAATTAGTTCTGTGAGCTGCTACTTCTAATCAATCATAATCCCACTGACAAACACAAAGACATGGGTGAGAACCTAATGTGCCTGGTGGATGTAACTAACCCCTTTAGGTAACAGTGTTATGGTAAATGTTTGGTTTGGTTTAGAGAAGGCTCATGGTTTGGGTTAAAATAAGTACTTCCTTAAGATTGGAGGAACTTTGTCATCATGGTCACAATAATAAACGTGTTTAAGGTTAAACAATGGTCATGTTTTGTTTTTTTTATTATTATTATTATTTAAAGTGCAGTAGAGTGCCTCGGTGTCAGTATTAAGTACTGCATCTATTAAAAAAATATGTGAGATTGTATAAGAAAGTGCAACAAACAATAAGAAAGTGCAACAGAAGTGCCAGTTAGGCATGTTAGGATTTTTAGGGGAGGAGGATCTCTTGAAAAAGATCAGTTTTCAAGAGCTTCTTGAAGATAGAGAGGGACATCCACACTCTGACAGGTTTCGAGAGCTTGTTCCACCATCAGGGAACCACAGATAAGAACAGTCTGGTCTAAGATTACCTTGTTTGGAAGGATGGCAATGACAATAGGCAACATTTCTTGGAGAAATGCAGTGGTCAAGAAGGACTGATTGAGTTCAAGTGGATGGTGCAGAACATTCGATAAGAGTTTTTTTTTACTTTTTGGTGAATTTTCTGCATAAGAACAAAGTCAGGTTAGGATATAAGTACAACCTAATCAGCTTACTTTGTGCAACTGGACGTTGCAATTTTTATTCGATGGAGAAGTACAGAATTATGAACTAGTGATTCAGCTTCCTCAATTTTTAACTCTATAATGTTTTTGCCCCCTTAGAGATTAACATTGTAATGATCAACAGCAGAATGAGTCAAGGTAACCAAGGTTAATGCAGCATTAAAAGTTGACATGGATCTATTCACACTCTCACACATTTGGTGCAGAAGTCAAAGTGGTGTATGATGCTGCTGTTCAGTGGGTTGACCTGCTGGTAAGTGTGGTCCACCGTTTACATAATATCCAAATTTATGCAGACGGGTTTAAAACACAAAAAATGACCTCATTTTTTTGTAATGCTATTTGGATTCAGACCATACAGCTCACTGATGGTGGAAGAAATGGGAATTTTCCAAGAAGTGTCGGATTAGTTATTCAGTGCTGGGCAAGCATGGGAACGGAGCGAGAGATGGATGCATGGATGGTGTAATGTAGGCATGTAAGCAGAGGTCAGGGATTAGGTAAGCAAAGTGAAGGATTTCCAGACGAGAGAGTAATCTAGACGTGTTGATATTCATCCTCTAAGGGGAAAAAAAAATACAGGGCCAAGGAGATTATCCTGATGGCAATTGCGTAATCTCGGTGTGTGTGCTTGTTTCTGTGTGTGTTTTATGGTGAGCAGACAGCACAATTAGTCACTCACTCAGTCGTGCCCTCAGGCTGCAACCAGACGCTAACACACACACGTCACATCAGGCATGCAGCTACAGAGCAGCATGCACAAGTTTACACACAGGAGCACACACTGAAGCACTGATGAAAGAGCTGTGGTGTTACTTTTTCAACTGTGGTTTAAAAGGGAACTTGGATTTTCCCCTTTTTCTCTCCCTCCCTCTATGCTTACCCCCTTTTCTTTCCTCCTTCCCTTCTTTGTACGCTCTTTTCTTCCCTTCTCTTACCTAGTAGCTCCTTCCCCTCTTTTTATTTTCTTCTTCTTTTTCCCATTCCCCTTCATTGTTTCATCCTTACTCTCTGATCCCTGCTTCTATTCATCCTTCCATTATTTTTTTCTTAGTCTTTCCTTATAATCCCCCTCTATTCTTCCCTTGTTCCTTCCTTTTCCATTTTCCTTGGTTCCTCATTTGCTACCTTATTTACTACTCCTTTCCTTTTGTCCTTTGCACTTTGTCTTCCCGCTATTTTTCATTTGAATTACTTGCCTCTTATCCTTTTCTCTCACCTTCTCGTTTTTCTGTTCTCCATGTTGGCTCCATCTTTCCACAATTCTGAACACATTTTCTAAACCTTAACCACTATAATCAGAGAGGAATAAGAGGAATTATCAAATTATGCTGCTAGATCTATAATGGCATTCTTCTTTTTTTCTATTCCTCTTTTCTGTCTTTCACGTTCATAAACCTCTCAGGGGTTTAGGTGATGTCAGTGCACTTGATTCCCTCTTTTTCTTCCATTGTCTCAGTTCTGTAAATCCCCCCATCTGCATCAGTTATGTTGTGGAAGTCTTTTCCATAATCAACAATAGGTCTGTGAGTGTGTGTGTGTCTGTGTGTGTGTGTGTGTGTGTGTGTGTTACCAACTCAACAGCAGTCCTCGCCGCTCACAGAAAAGTGCCCCACTAACAAAGGACATTTCAGAGACCCACTGCCTTAAATACTGAATGCAAATTCATGACAAAAACAGAATGATTTATTAAAAAAATGTAAAATATGGACCAAGCCTGAAGTATTAATTAATTACTGCTTTGAGCTCTTTCTCTGCAGAATAATTGGTTTTAAGGGTCAGGATTCAGAGCCTTATGATCAATCATCGACCATTAAAGTTCACTTCATACTCTCATTTTTTTTTTACATTTTTGGTGAATGATGATGAAGACTTCTGTCAGGTTTAAGAGGGGCATCATCATGTGGTAAAAATCGAGCGATTAATTGTGCAATGTAAATTGCTATAGAACAGAAACCAAGTTACGCAAAACTTAAAAGACTATGGGGACTTAATGGACTAAATTTTACAAATGCACAGTGTATTACTTTATACGTGTGTGTTTGTGTACACATGTGTGTACATACCTGTCTGTTAATCCATAAACACACACCATACAGCTGCTCCATTGATCTGCTTGGGCTCATATGGAGATCAGGATTGCTATTATTATTGGATTTAGAAGATTAGCACACACCTGCATGGCAGGACATTAGAGAGCTCCCACAACGGTGTGCATGTGTAATATGTGTGTTTATGTGCGTTGCACAGTAAACCATCTTGAAAGGAAGAGGGATGAAAGAAAATTTGGCCATTTGAGCTGCTTTAACTTTCAGCTTCCTGCTATTGCTCTCCACCATTGATCAGTTACCTCCCTCAGAGGGACAAAAGAGCAGAGGGGGCAGTGATACTTTATTAATCCTCTGGTATTGTTAATGGATTTATCTGTAGAGAGAGAGAAGACAGATCTGCGGCCGTTTGGTGCAAAGTCTTGCTAATGTACAGAGGAAGTCATCTCATGTAAACAGGAAACAGTGTGGACAGTGGATGTGACAGCACCAGGGAGAATGGAAGTCAATCCAACATCAAACACACTCACACTTGTCCAAACAGAAAAAATTACATTTAAGTTTTGAATATGAATTCTCCACACTTTTTGTACAAAGAAATTTAGACTGAATTTGTCCACATCTGTTCCATTTTCAACAAAGAATAAAGCAGTTAAGCTTGAGGGTGTTCGTCATGGCAGTGTTTGACTGAAACGTTGTTCACCCCTCTTACAGTAGCACATAGCACTTGTTAAGTACTGCTTTTACTGTGTTTTAAGACCAGGCCCTTTATGACATTAAACCTGTGATAACGCTGCACTTCACCACTACACCCTGACCCCTGTCAAATTGTTCTCACATTGTCATTTGAAAGATTGTTATTATGCAAACTATCAATTAGAGATGCTTTACACATTTGGGGGGCCATTGTGCTATATATTTGAAGCCGATGTTAGTTAGTCAAGGTGGCTGGAATTAGCAAAAAAGCAGCAACAATCGAAAACTGCAGGTCCTTCAATGGCCACCAGAGGCTGTCACCATAAGCGCCTCAATCCACATAGACATAGATGTTAAAATGTCCAAACTTGCAGCAGAAATAAAAACATACAGAACCTGGCACAGGAAATTGCTTTGGTCTTTAGTTAATTTCCTCCTTCATTATAACTGCACAGGGGGTGAATTTTTATATAACTTACTCATTTAAATTTTATTAAGGCTTAAAGTTCTGCATAATTGAGGGTGTGGGTGCTTTGAGTAACAAGTGAGTGGACACTTCCCACCAACTGGCATGAACTGAAGTCTCAACTCCACGCGAGATGGCGGCGGTGAAGCTGCCCGCTCTGAGCTTCAAAACCACTCTTCATAAACCTATGAGTGATGTCACAGTGGCGATGTTATCTTTATTTTCAGTCCATAGTTAGCACTGATTCCTATTAGATAGATAGATAGATAGATAGATAGATAGATAGATAGATAGATAGATAGATAGATAGATAGTTATTTTTGGTTCATGTCATTTCAACACCTGTTGAGGCATCTGTCGCTCTCTCGCACTCAGTTTCACGTTCATCCTGGATTACGGGGTGGAGGGATCTAACCAGCATTAGCTGTGTCTCTTTCATGTGGTCTCAAATAAATAGACTGTGAATATTCACAGCAACAGCAGTCCTGTGCCATCAGCCCTCCATATGTTTTTCTGTGGTTTGAATCATGACACAAAGTTACACAACTTTCAAAACCTCACCTCCATTCATTCATGTGTAAAAATCAGATGGGGTAAAAAGCATAAAGCAGCAGCTAACAACACCAGCCTCCACAGCTGAAACATGGTCTGTGCGGTTGTTGGAAAATTAGTGATAGTATTAACTTATTTTTAGACCCCGCCCACACGGACATTTGTCCAATCAAATTGTCAGTTGGAGCCAAAATGTCCCACCCCCTGGAGAACACTTAGGAAGCGCTGTCACAGAAGAAAAATGAATAAAACAGGAGCTTCTTCCTTGATAATTAAGTAAGTCAATAGTGACATAGATATTTCTTTTCAAAATTATAGATTATAGATATAATATATGCTTAATACAAACTGTGAACCAAGTAACAGTTGATAGAAAATATAGATGCACTTATACACACTCACACTGACAGACCCCTCTGCAGGATTAACATTTATAAAGTGCATATAGTTTCTGGCATGAGTGCACACACATGAAACAGCACGCACAGTGAAGTATTAATATCAAAGAATGTAGGGAGCGAGCAGGAAGTCCCCTACATCAGATAGTGTTTGTGGAGAAAGAATGGAAACCCAATGCTCTCATTACCTTATCATATACTGTAGAAACAGGTTAGCTTGTCACAGAGTGTGTGTATGTGTGTGTGTGTTACCTGGTTAGACTTTAAGTGAAGGCGCATTCCAGAAATAGTTTTACCTCACAGTCATTTCTCCTTCAGTCTCTATCGTCTCTCTCATTCATATCAACTTTTCCTTCCTCTGTCGCCTCTTACATCTTTCATTAACCTCCCATTCCTTTCAAATTCTGGCCCATTTTGTCTAATCCCTTTGTTTCTAGGAATTATAAGACTGTTGATTATTGTGATTCTGTCTGGTGAAAACCAACCAAGCTTGGTGATTCAAATTTTCTTACCTTAAAAAAATTTAATCATTATGATATTCGTGAGGATATTTTTATGATATTAATACATATCACGTTATGGCAAAAACACTTATGTTCAGAGCAATTAACTGTGATCCACTGTCATGGTTTACATGAGCTTTACATGAAACCAAACCTACCGACTGACTTACTTCATGTCTGTGGTCACATGTCAGCTCATTCAAGACACACCAAAATCCAGTCTCAAGTCCTGCAGGTCAAATCCAAACCAGGCAAATATGCAGGTCCTCGGGTCTGAAGCAATTAAATTCGATCTTAAAATGAGTCCCTGCTTCTATCTTTTGTATGTTTTATTATGATGGAATTCAACTAGAACAGGCCTGAACTTTAAATCCTAAGTCTTTAGGAAGTCTTGTCTGCATAACCAGTCTCGGGCCCAGAGCTGCTGCTTGCATCAGTAATACAGAGTAAATATTTGGTCCACCAGGTTACTGCTGGGTCGCACAGATGTGTTGAAAAGTTATACTTAGTCGTTTCTGGACACATATAAATATGATTTTATTCAGTGTAAAAAGAGCATTTCACAGACAACCTTCTTCACCATGTTTTCAGTATCCACCTGTTTTTCCAGTCTGAACTACATTCAAACACTGACTATACGGGGTCAAACCCACCCTTAAGCACAAACCCAATACAGTGTAGTCTGTGTGTGAATGGATGAATTTGTCCAGAAAAGTTAATGTTCCTCCTCTGCTGACGCATTTCCACTGCTCCACATATCCCTACAGACTTTTCTTAGTGGCTCTGCAAAAACCACAACTGTGCAAATTTACTCGACGAACCACCAAAATTTCCCTAGATGGCAAATTTAGGGAAGTGGCTTTCCTTCAAGCAAGTGTGATGTGTGTATTTGCGTCAGGCATACAGGCTTTTTTAGTCACGGTTGTGTGCGCACATGCCTGTGCGTGCACTCATGGTTCACATCAGCTTGTGCTTTTTCTGTGACACTTATAACGCTTTGTTCCAAAATTAATCGCTCAGGTCTGAGTTTGTTTTTGCCTGTTTGCCCTCATGTTGGGAAAATAACCTTGGCTGGAAAGAGCTGTGGTCGCACCTCACTGAAAGTTGATCATCTCAAAATAAAAAGGTCAACTGCTGGAGTCGGAGATATGGGAAACGCAGGTGCAAGATGGTTTTGAGTGATTTCAGGTCTCTCAGCAAGCAGCTGAGAAGCTTCCTCTTGATTTTAATCTGTGCTTCTGTGGAGAATAAGGAGGGGAAAGAAATTCAATTGCAGCAGGTCTCTGTAGGACAGTTGGCTCTTCACTGCTGCACCTGTGACATTTAGGTTACACTATAGTCACAACACCGTGAAATTAACCTTGATTCTTCCTTTGAATGCTTTTGGTAAGATGCTCCTCAATTTCAATAGAGTTAAATTTCCAAAATGCATCTTATAATGGTAGTTATAACATGCTTTTTAAAACCAGTTTCTAATTCCCTTTGCTTTTATCCAATCTACTTGAAAAAAGAGGAACCCCTGCAGCTGAAGTGTATTTTTCTGAATACATTTTATAGCTGCCTTGTGCATCATCCAGTCTGTATTTTGGTATTAGGAAAGTCTTAAACCAGAGCAGAAAAAGCCTTCCCCTCTGATGTGTGTGCGTGTGTGTGTGTGTGTGTGGGGGGGGGGGGGGGGGGCTTCCTTGTTTCAAGGCCATTATTTGTTTTTACAATGGAAAATCCTGCCAAAGCTTCGCCCGATAAGTTTGCACACAAGGTAGACCAACACTGATCCACACTGAAACGTAATGAATGTTTCATTCATTACTTATTCAATTTTTTTCTCCTTTATACTGTTAATAGGTTACTTGAAAGATGGGGGAGAAAGACAGGCACCCTCATTCACTCTTCTCCTTCCTATAAGCTCTTGTCAGCAACACAGTGAACATGTTATGAAAGTGGATGAAGGGGCTGTTTGATGTATGACACCGGGACCTTATAGGAAACCTATGGAAGACACTTGGTGGCCTGGTTGTGAAAGGATCACAGGATGGTGAACAACGGGACGATTGAATGTAGCTGAGAGAGGAGGGGAAGTAAAAAGGGGGTGAAGAAGAGGAGGAGAAGTGCGCTGCCCTACAGGGCAATCCTCATGAACCTTCAGAAGTCTTGGAAGGAAAAAGAAATGGAAGATTTTTTTCTTTTTGGAAGGTAGAGGAAGGCGACCCTCCTACAGCAGTGCAAGTGGAAATTCCCACCAATTCAAAAAAAAAAAAAAAACACCCTTGAGATCAAAGTGTGGATAACAGAGACGTCCACACCTTGAGAAGTGAGAGGCAGAGGTGCAGAGAAATGCCGGCATAACAAGCTGCTGGTGAATATGACACTGTAATGTTGCAGTGTGACCTACCAGACTCAAACACTGTTTGTTTTCATCATATTAGTGCACATACTCCTGTTACAACAGGCTGTAACTCAGTACTAATACAGTAAAGTAACAGCAGCTTCAAGTTTTATTGAGCTTTACTCTAAATCTCAGGACTGACACTTAAAATAGCGTCACTATTCATACACATAAATACATATGATAGCATAGACATTGCATTGTATAAAATTATATCCTCCTTTGTCATATTGCTTTATATAATGTCATATTTTATCATGTCACATGTTAAATGTATTTCTGTCTGCCCCTTGATGGAATTTCTTTAAATTCAGCACAAACATTGACTTGGGCTCGAGGAGGAAATGAACATATTTTGGTGACCAGAGACCAGCATTAACTTTTTCAGCAGTTTGAGCTACAGTAGCTCAAACTGCTCTCCCTGTATCCTGTATGATGAGTTTAATTCTAATTCTACTCTAAATGTCTTTCTAACACTACAACAGCAGTGAACATCCACCTTCACCTCATTAACCAGACTCATGAGAATCAACACCAGACTGTCACTCCTACACTCACCCTATGAGCACAGAGTAGTTTGTCAGAGTTGTATGCTTTCCCTGCAGCTCTTCATACTTTACACTTTTTTTTCTCTCTATTTATTACAGCATATTCATATATTAGTTGTGATTGTGAGAGAAATACTGTATTGGCTATTACTGTATTAGGACATTTAAGTCTAAAACACATACATTTGCACTTCATCACTCACTCTCTCTCTCAGTCCTGTAAAAACACAGGTCAGAGAAGGTCTAAGTGATTCTTGGCATGTTCATCACTCAATAAACAAGTAGTGAAACAGCTTCAAGCATGACTCCTAAACTAAGCGCCAGTAAAATGCCAACGCAGAAAGCACTTGACCTGCACGTTTGCACACGTTTACTAATGAGCAAAGTGCAACCCACAGTCCACCAAGATTTACTGCACCACACTACTCCAGTTTGGAGTTGTTGAGACTACAGGTTGAAATTAGAACCAGTAATTATCAACATGCATCAAGAAGCTAACATACAGTGTGTGGCATATTGGATTTTGCATGGATATTGATTTTTATGTTTAAACTCCACAAAATTATGGCAGAACCTCACAGATGGTTATGATATAATATTAATAGTTATTCACCTCAATCTATCTGATCAAATGTGATCCATCATTCAGATAAAAACCATTCAGACTAATATCATGTTATGTCTTTTTTACATACAGAGGCATACCTATGTCCTTCTAGATAACTGTAATTAATTGCTTTATTAATATTACTCCTCACAGCTGCCCAGTTTGCCTTTTTACATACATAAGTAGGCCCATAACTACTTAAAGGAAACAATGCAAATACATTTAATGTGGGTACTGGGAGAGCCCTAAAATGTTCAGGTTGTGCCGGTGAACAAACTTTAACATTAGCTGTTTACTTACCAGTCTGGAAGAAACATTGCATGTTCAGCATCAAATTTCTTCCCTCACCATGAGCTGTCTACAGCTGTGCAAACTAACGGCAGTGGAAACTCACGTCTCTATCATATCTTTACTACAGCTGAAGTTAGCCTGATAACTAGCTCTGTCCCATGTCGTCACTTTCAGATAGCTACTCACTGCAGCCTCAAATCTGGCCTCAAGACGCAGGACATTGTAAACAAGCTCTTGTTGGTGGTGTTAACAGCTCCTGTTAACACCGCCACATTAACCACCACCTGCTGCCTGGAAATCAGAAGAAACCACCATTTGGTGAAAGAGAAAGTTTATAAACAAATAGCACCTTTAATAACTTGGTATATACCCAGTTGATGCTGATCAATGAGCACATCACCTGACTGTAATGTGGGGGTATAGCTCAGTGGCAGAGCATTTGACTGCAGATCAAGAGGTCCCCAGTTCAACTCTGGGTGCCCCCTGCGTTGGTGGTATAGTTTCCTTAGTCAAGTATTCATCTGATGAACTGTTAGACTAGCAACTCTGTGAGTAATTGAGCTGCCAACAACTCCCGCTTTCCCCCAAAGATCAAACCTGGTCAATGTTTATGCTATGGCTGTTTGATACTCACATGAAGTGCAGTTGGAGTTTGCTTCTCACAACATTGCAACTTCATATCTACTTACTTTTTTTTGTAAAACCAAAGTGGTTGGAGGTCCATAGGCACAGCTGCTCCAGCTAGAAACAAAGGTTGGGATCAAAGGCTCCTGATGAACATTAAAGCTATTCAGCTTCCTAAGAAATTGAGGGGGCACCCAGACTTGTACTAAGGACCACTTGATCTGCAGTGAGATGCTCTACCACTGAGCTATACACCCTCACATGAATTAGTCCTGTTAAGAACCATCTAGACATCAAAAATACTTACTATTACTATTGATGAAGCAAAATCTCAACCACGCTCAGAGGGATCTCTTGACTTGCATCAAATGTGCTACCAATGAGCTTTTACCTTCACTACAAAAGATCAGTAAAACTATGATGACAAACAACCGGCTTCACTTTTGACTTTACCAGTTATTAATATCAACATGTTTCTCTATGTAAAGCAGTTTTTCCTCTTCTCCTACAGTCTAAATGCCTCCACACTTCTGGTCAGATCTGTCGGGTCTAAAGCTATGACAGCATGAACATTAACATTTGTACCAAAAGTAATGAAAATCCATCAAATGTCTCTCCATCATTGATGTTGAGAGATTTCATTAAGGGGTGAAAAATATGGCTTGCTGGTGTTGCAAGTTGAAAGGTCAAAGTCACTGACTATGGAAACTAGCGTGTGAGGATAACAGCTTATTAGTCCAGTATAGTGGACCTGAACAGTGAACCAATTACCAATAAGTACCTGGGTGTGGGTAACGCCACAGCCCTGTACAAGAAAGGTCAGAGCAGGCTGTCTCTGCAGCGGAGACCCAGGTCTTTTGGAGTACAGGAGGCCCTGCTGAAGACCTTTTTTGCAGCCATCTTTCACGCCATCTCTCATGGTGTGGTCTGCTGGTGGAACAGCATCTCTGCTGCTGACAGGAAGAGACTGAACAAACCGATCAAGAAATCCAGGTCTGTACTGGGATGCCCCCTGGAGCCAGCAGAGGTGGTGGGTGGGAGGAGGATGATAGCTAAGCTCACATCCATGATGAAGAACGACTCCAACCCCCTGCAGGACTCATTCACTGGTCTGCAGAGCTCTTTCAGCAGTAGTCTGCTCCACCCCAAGTGCGTGACAGAGGGCTACTGCAGATCAATCCTTCCTGCAGCCAGAAGACTGTACAACCAGCACTGCTCCCAGTAGACCACATGCATAAACCCTATTCCCCTTAATTTATTGCTATCTATTTTTTTTCATTTTTTATTCCCTTCCTTTTTTACCTACAATTGTTTTTTATCCCTTTGTAAATTACCCTACTTAATATCTTTGCTCCCTTTATGTACTCTTTGCGGCTGTTATCCACTGGTTGTCCTGCTCAGAAGAGTTTGGTGACAGAGCTTTGTTTCAGAAACAGCAGAGTGTTTTGGTTGTCATAACAAGCAGAGGCAGAGAGAAAGCATGCACATTTGATAGATATCAAGATATCAAATGCAGCAGGACAACCAGTTAAAACCTGCCATTCATGGTTGTTCTGAACCCACTGACATTGACGAACGAAGCTGAAGTGAAATATACATGAGAGGAGGATGATTAGGACAAAAAGAGGGGGGAAGCAAGAGGCAAGTGATGTTGAAGAGCCGGAGGAGAACTCTGCATTGGGAGGACAATGAAGACTACAGGAAAAATAACAAAACAATGGTGAAGGAGGATGTGGATGGTTATGTAGATGATGATGACCTCCTGTGATGGAAATTGTACATAGTCATGTTGTGAGGTCCTGTGGATAAAACCATTCATTACATGGCACATATAAGTCAGTGCAGATCACAATGATGTTGTCCAGTCATGCTGTCATGTGTTTATAACTAATCAAGTCATCCAACAGGTCCATATAAAGGCAAAACAACTGCATCCGCTGTTAATAAGGAAAAAACGTCTGCTGCTATTCTTCCTGTTTTTTCCCTGTGGCCAAGAGGTCCAGTTACCACATGACCTGGACAGAGGGGAAACCAGAAACACACACAGACACACACAAACACATACACACTCAGAATATATCAGTGATATGAAATGACACAACTTAGGTACTGTACTTGAGGTCTAGATGTCTCAGTTATTCTGGGTTACAAGGCAAGCTTGATGGGATCCATCCCTGATGCTCTCGTTCACAGTGAAATTGTATAATTCTGTATAATTGTGGAACACGTGTTGCTCCAAATGTGACATTGCTAATATTTTAACATGCAGTGTCTTACATTTGTTATATTTTATTGCCCAGCTGGCTTTTAGCAGGTATAGCTAGCCGGTGCCTCACACACTGGCTGGTTTTTCATGTTTAATTTATTAGGATTCACCTGCTCACCATTTTCTGTGATGCCACAGTGAGTCCACAACAGCAATTTATATTATGTGTTAAAGTCAATGCTCTGTAAGTGGTTTTTGAATTTCAAGTACACATTATTCTTTTTTCACAGTGTACACTTTTACTTAAATTGTTGCAACTGGCTTTGACTCCCTCACAACTATAGTGGTTGTTGCAACTAAGTACATTTATTCAAGCACCATAGATCACTTGAGTATTTCCATTTCCTGCTACTTTAAACCTCTTCACTACAATCCACAAAGAAATATACTTTTAACTCCACAGAATTATCACAATTATAGTTGCTAGTGACACTACAAAGCATGATTTTACAATGCAAAATATATATAATATGAATAAATCATTGTACACAGCAGTAAGTCGTAATATCCCAAGCAGCTAAAATTGGCACCATCTTCACCAGTTACAACAGTGAAATGCTCTTTCAATGCACTTTTAAGCCCAAATATTAATATATAATAATATAACTCTCAGAGGGAGGCATTTTTCTTCTTTTTTTACTTTTGATCCTTGATCATCTTATATTATATTACATTGTATTATACATATAGCGTAACAATGCTGCTTTTAATTCTTTCACCACTGTTCACAACATCTACATAAGCTTTCATTGTATTATTAACTGTAAGATAGTTGTTCATAAATAAATGAATAAAACTCATTTATGGATGATGATCCTTGCATTGAAATGAATGGAAATCAGTGAAATCAAATTATACAATATGTTTTGCAGCCACGTTATTTAGACCTGATATTTAATCCCTGACGGACTGTGGTTTGTTGTGAAGCTCAGAGGTGTGACTGTGTGTGAGCCTGTGTTGATGGTCTGGATGTGGGGGTGTATGTGTGACCCAGCGTGTACACTCATTCAGCTCTTCCTGTATGAAATAAAAGGTGGTTGTCACTGTTCCACACTCCTGAACCTGGTGACAGCCATGTTCCACAGCTGCTCCACGCTCGCTGCCTCATTGTGCCATTTGTATATTTAGCTGCTCTGTTCCACTTCCTCTGCTGTTTACGTTGGGAAAACACACAACAATACTGCCATGATTCTGCCCTCCATCCCTCCGTCCCTCCCTCCCCTTTCCTCTCCTCTCAGCACCCCCCCTCCCTTTTTCCTCCCTCACGTCTTCCTTCTTGACTCAGTGCTCCCTCATTTGCTTTACATCTCATCAAAGCTTTCTTTGAGAAAGAAACTGTGAGGTGATTCACAGAGCCACAACAATGCCAATGGGCGGCATCACATATAAAATTTGATGAACATCAGTTCAAATACAATATGAGGCTCAGAATGGAATATGAGTCTGTAAAATCTAAATCAAGACCTGGGAGGGAAACTACCACACATTATTCATACTCACAGTTTCTTCCTTGTACTTAGCTATTCTTGGTCCCAGTCTAATTATTCTATTGTGTGCTTCTGGATGCAGTACAACTCATTTTCCCAATGATCACGTTAGCTGTTTGATTCAAAATGTAGATTCATAAAGTCTATACTTTCTGATGCACATGTTCAGGACATGCCAGATAAATCAGACCTCTACTTGTAGAAGTAAAACTTATTTGATCCATGTTTACTGAGCTTACACTTACATAACTTTGTGGAGTACATCATTAGAAGATCTCTAAGCACTTATTGTGATGAAGGTAATGTACCTCCCTGGCTACAGCTGCAGAATGATTTTTATTCTTTTCTTCTTTTTTTTTTTGTTGCTTGGCCACTCATTTCATCACACAATTACGTTTTCTTCATGAATCAATTACCCTTTCCAGTATCACAGACACCGGCTGTTCAGTGTTGGTGTCCCCGAATGCTGAATTGGCGGGGGTGTCTGCATTTTGCAGCTGGTAATCGTCAAAGAATTTCAGCCGTAAGTAATGTGTAGTGTCTTGTATTTGTCAGTGTGCGCTACAGAGTCCCAGCAAGAATGAAGCAAAGACACGAAGGTTCAATCATAGTCTGTATCAAAATCATTGCTATGTGACTGAGATCTACAAATGATGGAAGGCAGCAGAGAAAGCCTTCAAATATTTAATTGGTGGAAATAATAATAATAAACTGTAGAAATTGCAGGAAATATTATCTCCACATCAAAGCACAGAAGAATGGTATTGCTCAAAACCAAAGCAAGGATAGGTTGTTATTCACCCCAGAAACCTTCTTACTTATAGGAGCCAAAACTTTGGAAGTTTTGCTAATGCTACATAGCAATTAGCATTAACAGCTGTTCACTCAAAAAATGTTGTTTGTTCAGCATCAAACTTCATATGTTTACTCACAACATCTGTCTCCCGTGGTGGAAAGCAACTTAAATGTCTGAAGTTGGCTCGTTAATGAAATAACCCTAGCCCGTTTGGTCACTCTCCCATTTTGACTCACTGTAGCCTCCAGTCTGCACAGAGGACACAATATAAATGTAATGATAACTTTTTATATTTTAAATACATCAATGGCTGGAGCTCTGGTCAAGCCACAATCACCTCCATGCACTCCCAGCAAGAAACCACGTTCGACAGCAGAGAAAACATACAAATAACCCCTTTAAACACTATGGATAACCAATTGATGCAAATCAATTACCATACAGGTGGCATTATGTGTGGGGGTATAGCTCAGTGGCAGAGCATTTGACTGCAGATCAAGAGGTCCCCAGTTCAACTCTGGGTGCCCCCTACATTGGCAATACACTGTACTCTTCAAACTTTAGTCATCAGAACAATACAGTATATGACCAGCTTTTTATGGTCATTTGTAACTGGGACAACACACAGCTGTTCAGTTCTCTGTACCAAGTGGTGGAGTCAGTCACACTTTTTTACCATGAATGGTGCAGAATTCACTTTGGGGAAGCATGACATTAACTTCCTCTCTACTCATTTGGTCAACATTTTTGCCCAAAGTCAACTCACAACAACTTTATTCATCTCCACAAGAACAAGGGCTGATGACAGTGAAAATTATCATATCACAGAAACTGCATTACATTCGATTGATTTAAATCATAGAATAGTTTTAAGGGATTAGGGACAAGAAATTTCACTTACTTTTTAAAAAATATAAATAAAAATAATTTTATAAAAACTATTTAGCAAGTTTTAGATTGTGTCATAAATTATATACAATTTTATTTATTATGACGTCACTGGCCTCAATGTATATCCTACCTGCCAGTGTAAACAAGGTAGAGTTTTAAAATAATAACCATTATTCTGACAAAGTCTGTGTTAGAGTGTAATTAAACGCTGCTATTGATCCTGTGGGAGTAATTGGGGATAATCTTTGCTTGGAGATTCAGGACAGGTCCAAGACAGACCAGCTATAGACATGATGAGAGGTCGTGCATTGAGTCTGTGACCCTTGTTTGAACTCTGGTGCGAGTGCAGCGGCTGTTTGCCTCATCCTGTGTCGGGCTGCAATGACAGAGGAAGTTGGCAAGAGGACAGAAGGAAAAGAAATTCACCCTATTAATTAGATCAGGATATTGGACTGGAAGTTAATTAACACTCTTGCACAGAAGCACATGCATAGTGAGGTTTAAAAAGGCAAGTGGTGTAGCAAGAAGAGGGAGAGTTAAAATAGAGACTGTCAAAAAAAACAAAACAACCTGAATGAAGACTGGAATGACACACCTGAAACAGACGTGTGGTGACTACACGTCTGTCTCTTCTTAACTAAACGTGACTGTCTGATTACTTTAATGACTTCCGTACTGGGTGTCTAGTCAGGGGAAAATAGTTTGGATTCTTGATCACATTAAACCATTATGTCTGCTCTTTATCTTGACACACACATACACACACACATACATACACACGTGGTGGGCCAAATTCACACAGAGATACAGTCACATTCACAACACATTCACATGTATTTGTCCAGCCTTGCTTATATTAGAGGTCCAGGTTTTGGTTAAAGAGGAACGCAGATGACTTTCAGTAGCACATCACCAAGTTGTTCTGGCTTCTGGTTTAACGGCAAACATCACAAATTGCTTCCAAAACCTGAACTGCCAGGCACAGCGGTGTTTGATTGTAGGTCAGAACACCGGATCTCCTGCAGCGAAAATAAAACCGAACAACAGACAGTTGAGTTATTACCCTGGAGGTTGATTTCTTAAACTTCTGCTGAAGTTACACATGAATGCCTATGTGTGATCTAAATGCAAAGCTACTTCTCTATATACTGAGAAACTTGTGCAATTCTAAACACTGGGGTCAGTTTATTATTCATGATAAAAACTGCTTACATTGTGAAAACATTTATGTAATGTCTTTCGTGGCTCTGGAGTCTGAGAAAAAGTCTGAGAAACAGCCAATGGTGACATCACCGGGGATTGGCTCAGATAGACAGTATACAGACAGACATAAATACTAGTTTACCAAACTGGTGGCAAATTTTAAAGACGTGTGTTTAATAGGTAAGGAGGATCCAATGAAAAAGGGATGGGTAATAAGGATCAAGTGTTTTTTACAGTTAGGTAAAAAGTATTTTCTTCTTCTGAACTTAGCTTGTTAACTAGCTAGCCCAGGCCTGTTTTACCACTTTAACTTTAACAACAACGATTTTAAAGACAAAGATGGCTGGAGCTCTTTTCAAGCAACAGTCAATACCTTGTGCTCTTAGAAAGAAAGCCTGTTTGGCATAATTTACAATTTACCCATTTAATGTCTTGGTTGACATGTTGACAGATAGGTGGGGGTATAGCTCAGTGGCAGAGCATTTGACTGCAGATCAAGAGGTCCCTAGTTCAAATCTGGGTACCCCCTATATTGGCAATACAGTTTCTCCTATTAACATCAAGAATCAACAAAACTTGTAGAATGAAGATAATCACAGACATCCCCATTAAAGAGACTGTGTCACACCATATCCATAGATTAACTGCGTATAGAGAACACACAGTACAACATAGCAAGCTCCCAGGAATGGTGAATTATTTCCATAGAGTCAGGTACAATACATCACACATGGAACACTATTGAAGCTGTACAATTTAAACGTTCTTCATAACAGCGTAATACTTACTCTAATTTAACTTTGGACAACAATACAATTTGCTGTATGAGATGCAGCCACTTAAAAAATACAAATAAATATAAAATGCTAAGCCAGACTAATCATTTAAGTGGTTGACATCAGGAAATGTTCATTTTATTATAGTCACATGCCTAAAAAAGGTGTATTGACGTATGCGGTTTTGTATTTAGTTGATGAGTTGATCGTTGTGTTTTGCCTGTTTATTGTTGTGACTTTTCACAGCGGAAAACAAAGTACCTGATGAAAATGACTTTGCAGTTGTGTTGCCTCTGTGGTACCCCTGGCTTTGCAACGACACAAAAATAGAGGCCGTGATATCACACACCTGTGACTCACAGTGTCGCAGACAGCTGTGCGAGCTCTGGATATGCTCCAAATTATTTCACCTGCTCAAACACACACACACAGAGACATACACAGACACAAGCACAGTACATCTCCTTCCTCTCGAACATACTGGGAATTCCACGCTGAGGACTGCGAGCAAGCAACGCTGTAAATCTGATATGCTCTCAAGCTGTCACACACGCGGACACACACATACTGTACATGTACACTGAGGTCATTATTGAGATGAGATCTCGTACTTCATCCTGTCAGTGATAGCAGTGTGTCCCCACAGTCTGTCAGTCATCCTGTACTCTGTGCACATAGGTGAAAGGTCAGCAATGAGCAGTATATATACATGGCTATGTGTGTGTGTGTGTGTGTAGTCCAGGAATAGCCACACAGGGATGCCTACTTCCTCTGTCTTCCTGCTGCAGGGATGAAGAATCTCCTGTGACCCCCGACTTCCACGGCGATCCATCCAACTGTGACCCCGAAATTAAACACTGAGCTTCCTGGAAAACCGTCGCCATCTCCTTTGAAAATGTGAGCAGATCTGTCCTCAGGTCAGCGATCTTCTTAGTTCAGGACAAAACACATCTAAGAGCCACAGGGCAGGAAAAAGCTCCTGACTGACTTCACTAATTTTGCCAGAAACACACAATCATAATGTCACATCTTTGAGATGTCATGGATAACACATTATAAAAAAAGGCCCCACAAACATTTCCTGAAAGTCTAATGAGATCATCAACACTTTTAGACCTTCAAAGTGTTGATATCTTTTCTTGATGACTATAATTTGTCTCCAACATCAGTCATGCCCTTTGCAAATGACTTCTGAGTGCAGATGGGAAACAAACATGATAACAATCAGCATGTCCTAATTCACATTCACACTGCAAAATTTCAATGAAGCACGAGGATTGTTACATATCTTGAATCTGCCTGTAGGGTATCTTTAATTATTTTCAAAGCATATTGTTGGTTTTGCTCTTTGGAAGACAAAAGGATTTTCTTCTTGGAGACGGGTGGGGTTCACTCCTGCCTGAACAACTGAAGCAGTAAATGGTCATTCCGTGTAAGTGATTTTGAAAAGCAGCCATGGGATTGTCCAAACTTTCTGGTCCTTTTTGTTTTTGTTCTGTTTGCCAACCCGCACCCTTCAATCCACACAATAATCTAAGAAGATTACAACAAATGCTCAGAGGTTTTCTGGAAAACCATTTGCCCCAGCTCTGAATCATAACTTTATGAATTTTCTGATGATATAATACACTTAAAGGGAGAAAGATACACAAAATGCATTTCTGCAAAAAACATCCATTAAAAGTTCTTAATATTATAATCCAAAAAATTGCTTTTGTTTCATTCATATCTTAAAGGTAAAATACTTAAAACCACCATCCATAAATCTTTAAATACACAGATTAACACAGTTTAATGAAAATGATTCATGTTTTTGATGATGAAAAGGGATTTTTAACTTCATCACTATCAGTAAATTCTTTATTGAAATGAATGCCAGGTTTCATCCTATTTAAAATACCCATATGATATGCTTTTTATATATATAATACAAGACATGAGTGAAATAAGACGTGACAGCATATTTCCACCTTGGAAATGCAGGGAAGCAATGACAGTCTCATAAAGGTGGATTCAGATACATCAAATAAATTGGGAACCAATCCCATAACCTTGTGGGTACAGGGGATGTTGCAAAATAAACCTAGTCACCACAGAGATAAGAGTTTGCATTAGTACAACTGCAAACACTGTGTCAGCCGCTTCAAATTTCAAGAAACAAAATAAACAAACAAAAGATTCTAACTATGCTAACTGTTCTGATATTCTGTAGTTGCCAATTTTCAAAAGCAAACTTCCCCTTTAAGAGCACCCACGGGCCCTCAAGTCTCCTTGCTCCTAATAAGGAGGTGGTAAACCCAGCCTTCAAGAGGAGACCCTACAGCAAAATTAAGGACCACAGTCAAGTTTGACATCTGAGGATTAAAACTTCCGGTAAGGAACTGTCAAAATAACACCTCACAACTATTGGAAATGCCCATGTCAGTGCCATCACTGAAATAAAATACCACACAAGTAATATTATGAAAAGTTAGTATAACCGAGGATACGTGAAAATGTATCATCAACAAGTTTCACAGCACCACTGAGATCCTGAAATTTCCACACGGAGCTCAAGCTTAGCTCTTATTTTGAAAGCAAACTCGACATGTTTCCGGTGTGCGTCGGGATTTCCTTGTCTGACTTGATGCTTAAAACTTGAGGGAGGCCCTGTTTCTATTTGGAAAAGCTGCTCGCCGCCCAAACCGCAACCAGAGAGGAGAAGCGGAGGGGGCGAGAAAAACCTGACCCCGCGGAGCAACACTGGAAGAAGGAACAGGGACACGGAGAGACAGTGTCAGGGAACCGCTACCCTTGAGACAGACGCTCAGATTAGACAGATGCAATTTGCAGCCAAGTGAATCGCGCTGGGATGAGAATAATATGACTTTTGCAGCGGAGTTTCCAGAGAATTACGCACGAAGCGCCATTCCAAGGTGACCAACTTTTACGCACGGTGCTCTGCAGTTGTGGGGTTTCACTTATGAGCATTATTTTTTTACATTTAACCTCGATTTTGCAGCGGGAGCTCGTTAAATGATATTTTATCACTGGAATCTTGACAGAAAAGTGGACGCATCGAGCACTTGTTCACAATTTTTTCTTTATTTTATTTTATTTTATTTTATTTTATTTTTTTGAAGAATCTTGCATTTGGAGACGTTTTTGGAATCACAGCGGGAGCTCACTGGGACTCCCTCTTACGCTGCAGACTGACACAATGGGAATTGTGTTGCTCTAGGCTTTGTCAACCATTGCACCCTGCGTTACGCACCTGTCCCGCGGCACCCTTGACGTTTCCGTTTGTGAGTTTTCAAAACAGCAGTATGAACCGAGTCAGACGTCTAGCCTGCGCGTGAGTCACCGCGAGCAAACATTTGAACAAGCGGCGCTTGTTGGGCAGTGACACGTTTTTTGGGGATATTTAACAGTGCGCGCAGTGCACAAGCGCACGACACCGGGACGAGGCTCGGTGCTGCCGGGGGAATTGGACGCCGAGGTGCTTAATGCCCAGCCGGTCGCTTGCGGCTCCTCAGGCTGGGCGGCAACATGAGGTCCTGGATCCTGCTGCTGCTGCTGGCTGCGCTCTCAGCGGCCCGTCTGCGGCTCGGCAGCGCTGAGGTAAGACCGGGATGTGCCGGTGAACACACCGCATGACCTCTAGTCGGTGAGGGGAAACAGACATGGATTAATGACATGTATATAATCTCTTGATTTAAAGGAAAAACCATAATTGCGAGGCAACCAACCAAGATGAATAATGTGTGTGTGTAATGTGTTTTTTTGATACATTATATATATATATATGTATATGTATGTATGTATGTATCAAAATATTTGGTGAAAATAGGTTGGTTAAGCTTCCATCTGGCTGAGTTGGGAAAAAAGATGCCAGTGTGTCTGAGACACTATAGTTTGGGGGCTTTAACATCTAAATGCTCTTGCTGGGGGGGATGTTGATGTTTGTTTCTTTCTCTGTGCCTCTAAGTAAAATAACTAAATGCCATGTACTCTGGAGGAAGGTCTGTAAAGATTCAAATTCATTGAAGAAAACAGATTAAAAAAGGTTGCAAGTTTCAAATTCTGACTCAGATGCTGTGTGTCACATAGACAGTGGCAGTCATGAGAGGAGAGGATGTGATATCTCGACTGGTTACAATTTCCATCACTTATAAAGAGCATATGACATTCATGACCCCCTGGGATGATTCTACAACCTGTGTGGCAAATGTTTTCTACAGTTCAACTGCAAGACAAAAGAACAGTGCACCATTGTGTGTTCGACAGCCTACATGTCAGTCTATCCAGCTTTCCCCCCCGTGACACTGCATCTTGTGCTGTATCTGCTTCCCTCTGTGGCTCCTTTTCATGTTTCATGGCTGTGATTCTCCTGAAGTGTTGCATGGAAGAGTCACAGTGTCAGAGAGAGAGGGAGAGAGAGAGAGAAAGAGAAAGAAGGTGGGGGGTTGAGGCAGGGTCTTGGCTGGTGGCCTAACAGCAGGAGTTAACCTGTCGTACTCAGGTGGAGCTAAAATCCACCCATCATCAGCCCAGCTGCTGTTTTCACTGTCACACCACAGCACCGAGGTCTTGTCACTACCAGTGAATCATTTTTCTCTCAAACACAATCTTATCTCATGTTTCCAGCAGACACCCATTTCTTTAGCAAGCAGCAAAAAAAAAAAACTTTCTGGTACTGTAACTGTAAAACGGAGAAAAGATCACACATCAGCACCAACTGAATGGCATTTGATGATATTAAAAATATTGGTTCAAAGGCTTCAAATATTCAATCTACATCAATAAATGTCTTTGTCCTTTGGTGTCTTCTTTTCCCGCTTGAGCCCCTCGTCTTCTTACAAACACATACAGAGTTTACTAACTTTCTATTTTCTTTGTCATTCACACTCGTATTTGCTAATGTCCCCACTCTAACACTTGTTGGTCATGTGGATGAGCTGTCAGGTCAGCTCTGTAAAATCAGTCAGTGAGAGTTTGTTGTGTACTAGCTCCTAAAACCTGGTTATGCTTATGAAAATTTTATAAAGTTAGAAGAAACCATAAACCTACGTTGATATGTTAAGGGCAATATCTCATAAATAGTTAGTATAACTAAAGTCCACTGTTGGTAGGAGACAGGACATGAAGCGTGGTCTCACACACACTTAGTAGACTAAGCCCAACCATCCACTCTAGGCTAAGACATTTGAGGCTGTACACCAACATCATGCTACGACTGCCTCCGTGCTTCATCGCTTTATATTTCAACATCTGAGTGCACAAGTGGTGGCTCAGGAGGTAGAGCGGGTCGTCCGCTAATCTGGAAGTTGGTGTTTCGATCCCAGGCTCCTCCAGTCCATATATGGAAGTGTCCTCGGGTAACATACTGAACCACGTATTACTGCAGATGGCTGTTCCATCAGTGTATGGGTGAATGTGGCAAGTATTATAACACACTTTGACTGGTCTCTAAGACCAGAAAAACACTGTAAGTGCAGTTTTGTTTCAAGGAGAATCTACGCATCCTACCTGTATGTTCTCACCTCCGTTCTCCTTGTAAGGTGATGTAAGGTGACAGTGTGGAGAAGGCACAATGGTTAATCTTTAACGATAAGTTTTTTTTTTGATAGGTCTTTGTCATACACTTGTTTCTCTTTGTGTCTCTTCATCAAACATCCTGAAACTGTTGGACCCATCGAACAAGCTCTTCCTGACATTCATAAAAAATTACAGTTGCCGGAGAGGAAACAGCATCGTTAAAACACTTCACCGGCCCCGTGAGCTGCTGCCAAAAAGGGTCAGCGCCTTGCACGAGGGCACTTTGGGTGTTTGCCTGTGGTTGCAATTAAAGTAGTGACTTTGTTGTCTGCAGGACAATCATGTGAAACAACCTCGATGTTTCGTGCATGTCAAGATTAACTGCAGCCTAGGGCAGAACTGTGGGGGTCTTTTACACTTAAACAAACACTGACCTGTCATGTGACACCATCAGATCCATGTGTGAGTCCAGCTGAGACTCTGTGACACTCTAATCCTCATCCTGTCACAACGTTTACTTCAGCGATGGAAAAAATTGAGGTTTCTTTGACGTCGTGGTTCTGCCACATCTGTCTTTGGAGAAAAGAAGTTTTAGTGCACATACACACGCACACACACACACACACACACACACACACACACACACACACACACACACACACACACACACACACACTAAGGTTGATCCAGAAAACATTATTATAATTTACAAGAGAAAGACCATTTTCTATTTACTGTACAGCTGTTGTGTCTGTAAGTAATCCAGTCAAACCTTGCTGCTTATACAATTTGCTGTTAAACACACACACAGACACACACACACACACATACACACACAGACACACACACACACACTGAGAGTTGTTACGGTTCATTTTCAAATCCATTTAAACTGAACTGGAGTCAAACACACAAAAGCACTCACACATGAGGTCAGACCTCAACTCTTTCATCATCGGCTGTTTGAATCACAATTGTTACAACTACACACACACTTACAATGACCTACACCACACATGGATTTCGAACAGGTTGTTGTCGCACTATTGTCTCTCGGCGAGCTGGGATGATTTGCTGCTGCCTGGCTTGATCCATTTTACATAAGAACAACAACTAATCTGCCGGGGATTTTACGGACTTTGTGCGGCGCGTAGCAGTGTGTGTATTTGTGTCCGTGCACACATCTGGGTGCATGGGCGAGTGTAGCTGCGTTATGTGTTGGTGGACATATGTGCTTGTGTTTTGGTGTGCATACAGCGAGGGGGTTATGCCTCCGTGCGTGCATGTGTCAGATAGAAAAGCGCAGTGGCTCATAAGATTATTTGTTTGTAAGCCCTGTGCAGTGCAGCAATAGAGGAAAATCTACTCACAGAATCCAGTGCATATTAGAAATCATAGGAGTAATAGTAATGAATGCTAAAAGTTATATGAACCTGTGGATCACGATTGCAATATAGAAATATACAAATAAAAGAATATATATTTAAAACCATCTTAGTGTGGTTTTGCATCCTGTCTCTCTCTGACTCTCTAGTGACAACAGGTCAGTCAGCCAATCAGGAAAGAGGATCTGAGCCTCTCCTTTGATTGGCTGACTGTTTTCTGAGTGATCTAACAAATCATATTTAGATTTCAGCTAAACACTGTCCAGGTGGGCTGGGCTTGGGGCACGTCTAAAGGGAGTGCGAGCTGTGTGCGTTTCTCTGTGGACTGAGCGCTTTGATACTTTCACAGTATGAATATAGACCCTTTACCTGCTTTATAATCAAAGAAGACATGGGCATCTACCTACCTGGACCAAACATTAAAACTATTGCTGGAATCAATATAATTTCCAACTTGATTTCAAGTTTCTCAATAACTAGGCTACTGTAACCATAACAATATTCTACTAAAAGAAATTACTAAACGTTTATATAAACTTTAATTAAGCGGTGAGACACCTCCCAAATACTTCAAATGTGCCTGCGGCTTCACAGTAGGAGCCCACCAGCGATCCCTCCTTGCTTTCAGTCAGACACCCTGTAGCTACAAGGCTAATACGATGAAGGATCTGCAGGCATGAAGCTAATAGTATCAGCTAGCACTAAATGTAGAATAACTTTATAGCTTTTTATTACTTGATTAATCAATTTCTAAAATGATAGAAAATACTCAAAAAAGGAGAACTGAGATGTTTATTCTCTAATCAAAGTAATGCCAATTGACCCGTTAGTTAGAGTTGTGTCTATTGTAGAAATGTATATTGTTGTTACACACCTGTAAAGAATAGAAATGAGCAGGCAGACTTGTTTACTGCTTTTCTCAAAGACACTCAAATAGCTCCTCTTCCTTCTCCTCTTAGCTTATTTCCATCTCGTCTACTCTTTTCATTTCTCCTCCCGTTCTTTCGTCTTCCCATCCATCACCTGTACCCTCATCTCTGCTGCACTTGTCTATCTTTCTGTTGTGAATCAAGTTTATGCCACATGTGTGTTGGCCACCTGCCATGTCTCTGATAAAAGAAGGCATGTGTTGTGACAGCGTGGTGTGATTGTGAGTCACTCGTCACACACTCCTATTCTGTGTTTTTGTGTGTGTTTACTTTTTCCCACACGGTCCGCACCCCTGTTTGATTGCATGTTTGTATATGTGTGTCTGTGTGTGTCCGTGTGTGTGTATACAAGCACTCAGTCGGCCCCATAATTACATTCCATTACACTTCACCTTTCTCCTCAAACATTCCATACAATCTCTTTGCCTTCTAGGCTTCCTCCAAGGCCCGTGTGTGTGCGTGTGTGTGTGTGTGTGTGTGTGTGTGTGTGTGTGTGTGTGTGTGTGTGTGTGTGCATGACATCCTATCAAGAGCTTAGCAACACGCACTCATGCTGTGTGAGAAATCAAAAATCAGCAAACTTTCCATAACAACATTGAGCAGAAAAAAAGCGTTTAGAGGCTTCCCAGTCAACAAAAACAACAACAGGGGCCTATTTTTGTGTCTTTGCATGTGTGTGTTACACACTAAATAGGGAACCTAGTGTCAGATTCATTCTGACTAATTTAGCTGTTCCGCTCAAACCACTATTATTAGGTTGTTGTCCAATTCTTAGATTTTTTTTTAACTGCAGTTTGTTGTTTATCCCTGTGAGGAATTATTTGTTAGTGTTCCACTCTCTACGCTCGTGCATATGTGTGTGTTAGTGATTAACACTGGGACTGTAATCATAGCCTGTTGCAGAGTGAAAACTGCATCTGTGTGTGTGTACGGGAGAATAAGTGTCTGAGCCTGGACAAATTGGGCTGACAGTTAAGTGGTTAAGCATCTGTATGTGAACTGGAAAAGAGGGGGCGAGTGTGTGTGTGTGTGTGTGTGTGTGTATGTGTGTATGTTTGCTTAACTAGGTCAGCCAATGGCTTGTGAAAGTCATCCAGGTGTCCTGTGCCACCACCGCCCACAAAGCAGACAGAGAGAAAGAGAGTAGAGTGAAGGAGAGCGGCAGAAGATAAACTGCAGAGCAGGAGTTCAAATGTTAATAAAAGGCATTTTATAAAACACATCAATCATTTTCAGTAGTTAAAAAAGAATCTCTAGCTAGTGAACATTGTTAGGAAAAAATCCCGAATATGAACTTTTGTCCTTTGAACACTGTACTGTATGTAATGTTCAGCATTTTCTCACCAAGAGCTGTCTCCAGAGGTGGAAAGCAGCACCAATGATAACACCTGTATCTATCACATCTTTTCTTCTACTAAAGTTAGCATGCTAACCAGCGAGCCCCAACCCATCTTGTCACCTTCCAATCTCAACTCACTGTAGCCTCTGATCCTGAAGATGAAGGTTGATCAAAAATAAAAGGTTTTATGTTTAACCACCTCTTGATGCCCCTGTTTTGTAGGAAGCCATGTCACCAATAGAGTTTGCAATCGCATCAGACTTGAAGATAACGTTTTTCCATTAAAATCAAAGTGAGCATCCACAGTGTCCACGGGACAATTACATTCATAAGGTTCATCAGGACAGTAATAGGCCATGGCAAATACCTCTGTTATAATATAAGATGTTTCATGACAACTTTGGAAAAACAGCAAGGAAATTATTTAGCATTTAAATGTGACTCATCTGACTAACTATGTTTGTGAGTATTTGAGAAATCCAGATACTTTTACTGTGGTCTTTAGGGAGTGAGAGCTGCCTCCATCCTGAGAGGAGCAACATGTTTACTTGTAAGACACTGTAAACATATTACATCCATAAGTCATTAATTTTGTATCATGATTGAAGCGAAGAAGATTTTTACTTTTCTCTCACAGCATCTCAGAGTTCAGCAAAAATATTTTCCTCTCATATTATTAACACTCCTTAATTTGTTTTGGCATCTTTCTGGCATGTGAGTCCATCAAATGTTGCTCCGACTGCGCTAAGATAGTATCACCTTACAGCCAAGCAAAGCAAAATGTGACACATAACACTGAAAAATCTGCCTTTGATCTCCATAAAGAAACCACAGGAGTCTCCTTAAAAACAGCCAGACTGAATCCATAATGACTTCCTGCAACGGCATTCATTAAAAGTTCATTAAATATCACATTCCTTCTCTTTTCTTGGGTGATAATTAAATTTCTTACGCAACTCTGTTAAATAATAGTATATTCACCAAGTTTTGTGTTGCATAACATGCAGGTGCTTTCTCGTTTTTTTTTTTAAGTAAAAAAAACAATTAAACACAAAACGTTGTTCTTCTTTCTTGATGGAGTTGAAGCACAATGAACTGGAGTGAAAGAACATAAATGGGCGAGACACACAGACAGTGAAGAAAAAAGAGAGAGAAAGTGAGAGCAACAGGGAGCGAGAGGCTAATTTCCTGTCTTACACTGGGAGCAACTGCGGTGTTTGTGGGTAAACAGACGAGGAGAGAGTGACAACAGCAGCAACAAACACCAATCACAACCATCATTTCCTCGGCAGGAGGAAGTGAAACTGGAGCAAGAGTTGACTGGAGATGAAGGACTGAGATATTACACATCATCTCTCTTTCTCTCTTTGAATGTCACTCTGCTTGTTTCCTCTGCCCTTCCACTTGAATCCTAATAACTTTTTAGCATCACAGTTAACAAAATGAGTTGACAATACTAATTATCAAAAGTCACAAGAAGCCAACGTGTTATACTGTATACGTGCAGTAGTATGTTGTGGAATATGGTGCTTTCCTTCCCCATGAATACATTCTTTCCCCTCCAAGAGGCCACTTCCAGTCTCTGTGTGAAATAATAATAAATTACTGTCACAGGTCAGGGCCTGGACCCTCCAAAGGACAAGGGGTAAATCCTTCAAGGGAATTAAAAGCTCTAAATTAACACGCATTCACCACCATCATTCATTAACATAAAGTTTTTTGGGGTATTTTAGTGTTATTTTTCTGACTTTGTAAGTCAACTGGATTCACCTGAATTACAATTGATGATTAGTGCATGAGGATTATGGGATATTGAGGCCTTCCAATACACTGGCTATGTCATCTGAAGTTGGGCAAATGTAGACTGCTTCCCTCAGCTTAGAACCAGAACTGGGACATGGCTGCTGATTCATAAATGTTAACTGTAATTCAATCCAAAGCATTGTTGGCATTCCTGGCAAATACTGTATTTCCAATCATTTCAACAGTTCTGTGTTTGTCTCCACAGGGCGATCCTCTTCCTCCGTCGCTGGTCGACCTGGTGAGGAACTCTCCTATCTCCTCGGTGGATGACCTGAAGCTGCTGCTGCAGCAGGAGACCAATGCAATAGGTAATAACAACCAGCACACACACACACTAATAACACAGACATGGAGGAGGTGAGTATGTGTGTGTGTCCAGAGGCCTGAGGAGATAGGAATGCAGTAAGAGAGAGTATCAGCATACATGCCAAGCACCATGTTAAGGCAATATTTACCAGAGACGGCCGCGAGACTGATGAACCAGCTTGATGTGTGTATGTGTGTGTATGAGACAGAGAGGGAGAGAGCGCAGGAGAGTGAGACATAGGCCGAGAGTAGCTGTGACCTTGTTGTGTGTTGGAAAAAATGAGACGGAGAGAGAGAGAGAAACTTCCAGCACAAGGTCACTGCATTGTTCTGCTGCTCTGGATTCCTCTCCAGGTTCTGAAATATGGATGTGTGTGTTTGTGTGACAAAAACAGACCCCCGCCCCTCTCTCTGCATCTCCACCCCCGAAAACAAACTCCAAACAAACTCATGGACGCAGACAGACATTTGTGCTTGCAGCTCAGCGGGTGATTAAAAAATTCATTATGATCTTATCCTTCTGAGAGACCAAGTCACACATACATATATTAATAGATGGTGCTTTGATCATTTTATAATGCATAAATAAAATGGTGACATAACATCGACCAGAGTGTGGAACCAACAGAGGGAACGAGGCACAAGAAAATGACTGAAAGTTTATGTTTTTATCCGGAATAATTTTGAAACTGAACCCTGAGCATTTGAACAGACTCTAAGGTCTGGGATGGACTGTTGAGTTCAACAACACAAGATCATCTCATTTTATGGATCTTTTTTTTTTTCTCTAGTCTCTATAACTATTGGTTGGATTGCCATGGACTTTGTTACAGCTATCCAGATAAAAAGAGAGAATAAAGCTTTCAAAAGAAATATAAATAAAACAAAATGTAATTATTTACATTTTTACAAACTCAGAGATGAAAAAAATCCCAACCCTTCATTTGGCTCCATCATCAGGTTCAAATTTCTCAACTACTTTGATTTAGCAGTGTTTTGTGGCAATTAGCAAATGTTAGCATACCAACACACTGCATTAACAGGGTTAACATGACAACTTGCTTCGTATAATACCATTGTTAGCATGCTGACATTAGCTAAACATGCTACAACAATTATAAACATATATTATATGTCACATCTACAAAAGACGAGGTAAAAGCTGAATGGTGATTCTGATTGGTTGGTAGGTTTTAACAGAATTAAACATATCAAGTGTTTATACATGAAGGAGGAGGAGGAGATCAGTCTCACAAAACATTTAGATGCAGATAAATGCACAGATAAAATTAGAAAGCAGCTTCTGAGTACAATTAGAAACTGTTCTCTTTCTGCACCAGGCAGCTAATTAGAGCTAATAGGCAACTAAATAACATCTTGTGCATCTGTGTATCACACACACACACACACACACACACACACACACACACACACACACAGTGACCAAAAGCAATCCACACCAGGGATATAATTAGGACTAAGGGGCTTCAGTATGAAATGACGACATGTGCAAACACACACTTACAGATCCACACAGGAGTTATATTTAACAACTCATATCTCTTCTCAACAGTATTCTTGACATCGGCGAGATGAATTGTGGCAGAAAATAGCCTAATTGTTTTAGTGGGAGGACAAAAAATGGCTGCCTTTGTGCAGTGAACAATGAGCGTGGCTAAAAACTGCCCAAAATGCCTCACGTTTTACAGATTTCTGTCATAGCTTGTAAAAGTGCTGGTTCAGTGTTTTCAGATAAAAGCTGGAAAATACGAAGTTGACTTTGTTAAATGCCTAATTCTGTTTTTGCCCCATTCTCTCCCTTCATTTCTCTCCCTTTCAATCTCCCCTCCTTCATATTTTTCTGTAGAAGATGAAGAAGAAGAAGAGCATGATATTCTCACAAACCACACCCATGGCCGATACACTAGAAGTCTTGGTAGGTTTCCACATCTATTTGTGTCCCTTCCAGTCTATTTGTGTCTTTTTCATTCTGTCTGTTTCTTCCATCTGCCTCTCATCTCTTTCCTTATGCCCTTCCTGCCGATAATCCAATATTATTAACTTCTTCCTCCCTCTCCTCCTCTTACAGTGGAGGCGCAGCCAGCCCAGCAGGCGGCCTGTAAAGTTCGCACAGAGGTGATGGAGGTGACGAGGTCCATGCTGGACCGCCGTAACGCCAACTTCATGCTGTGGCCGCCCTGCGTGGAGGTGCAGAGATGTTCAGGCTGCTGCAACACGAGGCTTCTGCAGTGTGTCCCCACCGTCACCTCCAGCAGATACCTGCAGGTACACAGCACACACAGCTACCATGGAAACATGAGTTCATGATTGCAAATAGGTGCAGTAACTATGGAGAAGTGCCTCACATTACAGTAAGTGCCTTACCAAATGCTGGCAAAAAAAACAATTCATGATCTTCTGGACAATAATAAAATATAACGAGATATTGGCTTCACTGGGATATCATGATGATATGACCGTATATAATCATTTTACGCAGTTCCTCTTTCCAACCTTTTGCAATTTTGGAGAAATATGCTTGTTTGGTTTTTTTTTTTAGACTCTCACATTGCTGCAAACAGGGAGAAACAGCAAGCCTGACTGCCCCAGAGTATAACTCAAATCCACTTAACAGCACCTCGCTGATTGACACGATATCTCATTTGTTAGTGCACCTGGCCGATAACGCACAACCGCCCCGTCCTCCCTCCCTGATCTCTGTGATTGTTGTACTGATAAACAAACGAGATTTGAAGTGTTGATTTTTGAGCCTTTCCGGTGTTTTGTTTCCACTGGTCAGAGTCAGACCTGGGTCAGCTGTCATACAATACTGTAGAGTCAGAATTGTGGCAATCTTCCCTTCTAAATCTAAAGAAATAAAATATATTATTTTATTGATTACAAGTAAGTAATTAGGTTGGGTTAGATAAGTTTATTAAACAAAAACTAAACAAATATTTGTAGAGTTTTGTCTTATGTAATTCATGCAATGAGCTGTGAAATGGTTTCAAATAGAACCTATTTCTCATATTGTGATATACAAAATTGTACACACAAGTAAAACTGCAGAATCTGATTTTATTCATGATGTAACTTTGCAAACATGAAGATCAAAATTTCTGACAGTAGTAAATTCCATGGTAAAGGCATGCCTCTTGTCTCACATGCACACCTTAAGCATGTGCAGTCAAGTGAAATGAAACAGTTAGAAAGCTTTGCTGGAGTTCTGTTCGAATCTGTTGAACTACAATAATGTGCGAATGTTTGTTCTTCTCTTCCTCTTTTCCAGGTGATAAAGATCCAGTACATTAACAGGAAAGCCCACTACGACAAAGCAATTATCTCAGTGGAAGATCACGTCAGCTGCAGGTGCCAACCTGCCACATCTTCCCCGTCCTCTTCATCCTCTTCCTCCTCATCCCATCCTATCACTCACTCTTCCATTCAGAGCAATCCCAACCCCCCTGCACCTGCACCACAGCAGCCTCCCCCATCCTCACACCATCCCCTACCCCTTCCCCGATCCGTCCACCCTGCTCCACCCAAGACTCACGCCTCCAAGGCCGACCTCCATCGCCACGATGATCTGAAGCACAACCAGCAGCACTACAGTCCTACAGAGGAGCGTGAGCCTGTGGCGAGGCAGTGGCAACAGGGCAGCTACACCCAGCTGGTGCACTGGGCACAGCCCAGGGTTCACCAGGCACCCACACGCATGCAGCCGGGGGCGCACCAGCCAATCATTGGGGTGCTCGGGTCTGTCAGCAGCAGGCCATCGGAGGCAAGGGCGGAGCATAGTGTCATGGGAAGTACGCATCAGGTCGGCCATGGGAGCGGGTATGATGGGAGCAGAGAGGAAGGCAGCGTACACACAGCACACAGTGGTGGTGAAGTACATCACCCTGATCAGGCACAGAGGCAGCAACAGGTGCAGCAGCACCAGCAGAGACAGCAGTATCAGTACCATCACCAGCTACATTATCCACAGCAGCACAACCACAGAGGAGTGGAGGACCAAGAGCTGGGGGCACAATATCGACTCAATGCTCCCCAGTCAGACAGCGCCTCCCCACCCAGCAGCCCAACCCATCCATCAATATTAACACAAAACCCCACCTCTCCTCTAACCACCAATCAGAAAGACTCAGTGACCAGCCAAAATAATAGAGAGGTCACACGTCACAAACAGACTGAGACTGCAACAGTCAGTCAGAAAGAAGGGAACGAAAAGGAGGAAAGTGGGTTGGCCAATAGCGGGGACTCGGCTGGTGCAGAGCTGGCCAATCAGGGGAAGGAAAAAGACTCTAATCTGACCCGAGGAGATGGTCATTTAACAGAGGAGGAGAGGAGACAGAAACTTCTGGAGATGGTACAGGGGGAACCAGATAAAAAGACTCATCTTCATCCTCATCATCCACAGCAAAGACCAAAGCCGACCGCATTTAAAACAGGTACTGTTCAGCTCAGGAGCTGTGTCCAGAAGTGGAAAGAAACACCAATGTTTACTCTTGTCTCTGTCATGTGTTGTCTTCTATTGAAGTTGGCATGTTAAACAGCTAGCCCCAGCCAATCTTTTCACTTTCTGGTAGCACCTCCAATATGCCCTGAAGACCTAGACCTGCTCATTGTAACCTCTCATCTTAGAAACACAACAATGGTCAAAGCTTTGTCTTCAGCATCAGAGAAAGCTCACAAATGGTCCCTTTAAAAGAAAAATAAATACATATAATTCAAGTAATTTGCACAGTAGCTCATCATTTTCATGATTTTGAATTCACTTATTGGCCGTCACTTTGGAAAAGCACATCTGCCAAAAGGATGTAATAAAGATGATTTTGACAAATGCAGCATTTCTGCTCAAAATTATTTGAAATAATTATCTTTTGATATCCACCTGAAAAGTCTGAATAAAATATGAACAAAACAACAATGATTTGACTTACCAAAGAAATGGTCAACACATTAAAAGCTCAGTCTAACTCAGTATGTTTCATTATGATGTCAAAGGTTTGTTAGCATCAAGTAGTAACCTCCTACCAACCCAACTAAATTGGTTCTTATTACATATGCATAGTAATAATTTATACAGGCATAGTTGTAATTCATATGGTCAAATAATGAAAATTGGGTTTAGTCAGTAGATATGCACTGACAAATACAGTAGTAGCATTTGCAGACACACCTCTTAGTGCAATTGACAACTATTGCTGGAAGCCAAAAGGAGTAGTTTGGAAAAATTTGTAAAATGCAGCATGTACTGATACAGGCTGGAGGACTTGTATTATAATCACTGCCCTTGTCAGATGTAGTGCAGGATAGATTTATGAAGGGGTAACCACTATTGCTAAAACCATACTCCAGTAGTCATGTGTGTAATACCTCTGAGTGTTGTGTAATTTTAGCATTGAATGTATGAGAGAATCAGTGTTTCCAAGGCCTGGAAGCAGCTCAATGTACATGTTTGACTAAACACCACGGCCACATGTGTCCTGCTATTCTTCCTCAAACCCCTGAGAGCTCTGCAGTCAGAGAGCTGCACTTCCCACTGCTTCACAATTGACTGAAACCTGCAGGCAGTCACAGGCTTTTGTTATGCAGGCTTCAAGGTTATCAGGTGCCCTTCAGAGTGCAGTTAGAGCCACTACAGGAGCTCCACACCCTGTGTATTCACTGCATACTGCTGCTGAGACCAAGATGAAACCGTTGTTAATGTTATTTATAAATCCCCTGTTTTATTTGTTCAAATCACATTAGGAGTTACTTTTTTTTCCTCTTTGAGTTTGCATTTGGTTGATGAATCACTAACATTACTGGTTGTCCCCAAGTTTAGACAATTAAAACACTGTATTTCAGTGCATGTTGTTTAAAAGTGAGCCGTGTTGACAATTTGTCCTGAAGGGACGTAACTTTATTTAGTTACTTGCTTTACTTTTGTATTCACTGTTTTCTCTACCATGTTTTTTTTTTTTGTTTGTTTGTTTGTTTGTTTGTTTTTTAAAATTTATGCCAGCCCTCTATACTGTGGCTCCCATCTCCTCAGCCTCAGCACGTCAGGCCCCGTTCCGTCCGGCCTCACCTCGTCGCAGGAGGAAACATCGCAAACGCATCAGCAAAGCAGCCATTAGAGCCATGATCATGTAGAGCTGCAGGTAAAGACGAAAGAGCAAGATCATTAGTCCTTGCAAAATTGAGACACTTTGGATGCCAATACATATATATGCTAGTATATACATATACATGTATATATAGAGTAGCTGAGCTTGATATCCTATCCTCCTGAAGGACAAACGAAAAGTAGATTTATCCATGTATGAGTGAGATAAAAAAGACCTCTGAACAATGTTTTTATTGTATTTACCTGTTTCCTTCAAACTCTAAGTTATCTGAATATTTATGGTGCAGATTCACTTCTTTGGCATAAATTTTTCCTGTTTGTCTTCCAGGTATTGGTAAAGCAAACCAAAAAGCTTTTGGTCAGACACTTTGCTCAAAGTGCACACAGAGGGACGAGGAGCATGGGATTCTTGAATGTGTTGACTCTGTGGACGTACGCTGAGGAATCAATGGAGGCGATGGACATCGTTGCCGTTTTCGATGGACAGCGTCACAGAAAGTTACCTTTCCGGCTCCAGAGCTGCCGCAGCGCGTCCAGCTTCATGGATTTGACAGAAGTGCAATCTTATGAACTGCTCGTACTGGAGGATGTTTGTCACACTAAACACTGGATTTCATTTGTGTGAACCACAAATCCCATTAACGTGAATCGATCAGATGCCTAAAGCTAGACTGGTGGTCTGTTCTTGCAGTTGGCAGCCATTGATTGGCTACTTTAACACTTTGGACTTCCAGCTCAACTACTGATTGGTGAACCCGACTACGACTTGGACTAATACGTTTTTGTGGCTAAATGTGGAGCTCAAGTTGAAACTGGAGACGTGGAGAACTGGATTTCTACACTGGGATGATAACTGGAAACTAGAGAGAGCAGCTCAGGCCTCAATGCCAAACATTACTGTTATCCTACAATGTCTGAATCTAACCTTATCTAACACTGGAGTAGCCAAACACTGATCGTAGCACACTGACTTTAGAGAAGTGCTCTGCCGTGTACTGTAGCTTGATGTACTGGAAAATATTGATAACCTGCTCATTTTGTACTACTGCCAGATCAAAATGGAATAACAACCAAATGCCTGCCTAGATAACATGCTATGAATATCCACATTAAAGCAAGTCTTAAAGACCTGGCTTCTAGAGATTGCTGTGAGCCAGTTATAGCCAACACTGTATGTATAAATGCTTTTAGAAAATGATATTTGGGGGAAAAAGAAAAACTTTATTTCTTAACTTATTTAAAAAAAAAGGAGGATATGAAATCCTCTAACTCTCAAGTGTAATTATTGTTGCAAACATGTCTCAGATTATTATTATTGGTTGTACAACTGTTACTGTTGTTGAATGTTATTTTTAATATAAAATAAAAATGCTCAACAAATTACATTCACTTTTTAGTCGTCTCTACTTTTGTTTCATATTCCATTTTTGTGTTTTTATGTGTGCGTAAATCTGTGTGAATAAGTGTTTAATGGACATTTGTGTGCATGTGCACGTGCATACTTGTCCATATAACACTAAACTGTGTGCTTAGCTGTGCACACACACTCATACAGTGAACTGCTAATGTTTGTCCTACGACTGCACGTCCTGCAGCTCTGTCACGCAAAGCAAGGTAGGGGTCAGCAGAAATGTCCGGTCGCTATAGCAACTTGCAGACGGACGCGTCAACAGAGGAGTATCGTATGGTGAAAGAGAGACGGGGGAGAGGGGTGGGGGGGGGGGTGTCAGTCCAGGAATGGACGGAAGATGAACTGCAGAGTGGGAGAGGTAGAAAGAGGCAGAAGGCCCAGTTAGAGGTGGAGTGAGATGAAACATCACAGCAGAGTGAGAAGAGGAGAAAGCCAGCAAAGACAGTAAAGTAAATAAATAAATAAAATGTCAATGAGATTTAAAAAAGGAATTGTGCTACATAAAATATGTAAATGATGGAGAAAATATAGAGTGTAGAGAGAGCAAGAAACACCTGTCATAAAGAAAGAGAGACAAGTCTAAATGTCATTCTGTTGTGTAACGGGGTTTCCCCTGCAGAGCTAATTCGGTCAGCAGATTCTTTTCTTTCAGAATGATGACTCAGTGTGTACTTTACCAGGTCTCAAGGTACATAAACACATATAAACACACAAACACACACACTTTAAGCCTGTGTGATGGCATATTAAGGGTAATCTGAGAGGTCAGGCATGAAAAAAATCAAACCTGTAATACTTAAACTTTAAAACTACATTATAGCAGCATCACACAAGAATTTAAAACAACCAGAAAGTGTTGCAAAAGAACCTTTCTGTCTTCTGAAAGTCACAGTGAAGGAGATGGAAACCAGAAAAAATGGAATTGTGAAATCTGAAAAAAAGTTGCCAGAGGAGAAAGAAATAATAGGAAGAAGAATAAGATGATGATGGTGATTTATGTCCGGTTTTAAAGCAATAAAGATTCACACATGACTATTGTATAACTGTTCCTTAAATGAAACAAACTGAATGGAGAGATCAATAGGTTTTGAGCAACAGATGAGGTTTTCTTGCAATCATTCATGATCCTTAGAAGGCAACACATGACAACAACAGAAAACAAGTAGAAATCAATTACCCACTGCTTTATTCATTTCAATTAAACTAAAAATCTGAAATCTGGAATTGATTAATAAATTTAAACAGAGCCAATGAAAAGAAACATATATGTAATTAATCTCAACACATTTTGTTTGGTGATAATTACCTGGAGGTGATGTGAAGCAAACTGTTTATGTATTTGACTGATTCAAACATGCTGCAGTGAGCTGGATCAACATCCTCACTGATATTCCTGGGGTCATTGGGTGTTTTGGATCTTTCAGAAACTGTCTCAGCAGCTTTGCTTGTTGGATAACCCTTACCCTTCAAAGCTATGTGAAGTTCCTCTCTGCAGCCCCCATTTTTATAGCCCTGCTGATATTTCTGGAATCCAAGCCTTTAACATACCTGGTCAGTCAGTCAAATATTCAGACCCTGGCTTGTGTCCCTGCAGTCCCTGCAGCAGTGGCCAATGGATCACTCCACCTGATCCAAAGCCATTTGAAGTCCCTCTCTGCAGCCTCCATGGTGGATCTTAGATGGCTTTCCTTTCAGCTACAGCTGGCACTGCTCAACCGGCTCCTGGTACTTCCTCATTAGCCTCTTGTCCTCACAGGACAGCATGAAAGCATCTCTGTAAGCAGCACCTGCTTTGAAGAGGGTGTTGATAGTACCACATCTGGCCTCAACAAAGTTGTCGTGATGTGGTCTGGGCACTTGACATGCCTCCTGAAGTTGACTCATAGCTTAAAATACAATAAGATAAGATTTTATTTCTACGGAGCACAATATAAAATAATTAAAATTAATCCAAACGAAACCTGCTGCAACAATAAAGTGACAGCTGTTTTGACGTGGGGTTATGTGAGGTAGTCCTGTATCGTCAGTGGACGTACCTGCGGTAGATTCATTTTATCATGTTCCTATGCACCAGCACACACTGTATTACGCTGCATCCTTAGATCAACTTAGTGAATCGGAAAGAGCTGAACTTCACTTTGTTTTTAGGGGAAGATGACATGCTGAAAATATTCTCAATGAAGTGTACATTGGCCATCTTTTTCATTGTTTTCTGCTGCTGGCCCCGTGCACAGCAGCTCATCGCTCATTTTCTGCTGCGATGGGGCCGGCTGCTTCTCTAAACTGGCTCTGAACTATGCAGGACTTACTGCAAATATCATTTGAAAATGATGTTCATGTCAACAACAAAATATGCATTATTCTCAAACAGCTCATTCTGCATTATAAGCACTATTAATCTTGACACTTTGGTTTTGCTACTTGACTGAAGTCCAGCGTGGAGTTATCGTTTTTTTTATTTTGCTCAGAAATCGGCCATATTACTCTCTAAAACTAATCTAAAAATCTAAAATCAATCAAGTCCAACAGTTGCAAACAACACAAGCTGTCAGACAGACTATTTCAAGCCAACGGTGCTGCCTTGTTCTCACAGGCTGCCAGTTGGTGACGGAAACAAGAGTAAAACCCATGTTATAATGAGAAAACAGCCAGTGACACTGATTGGCTGTTCGCTCTGCCGTCCTGAGATGCTCTTTCAATGTATTGAGAAAATTCTCTCAGCAGTTTTGCTGACTAAGCCCTTTAACATTCACAGGTCAGTGTCAAAAACACACTGTCATCAAGATAAAATCTGGACAATTTTTCTTAGTTCCTCTAAAATTTACTTTTTTTTTTAAAGGTTTCCATCGGACAGCAGTACAACGTGATGCTCTATCCTTCTCATTTCTTCCTCATATCTTACTTTTTGGGATTACTTTATATTGTTCTCTCATTTTCTATTCTTTTTATAGTCTTTTTTTCTTCTCTCAAAAAAATCTTCTCTTCTCTTCTCTTCTCTTCTCTTCTCTTCTCTTCTCTTCTCTTCTCTTCTCTTCTCTTCTCTTCTCTTCTCTTCTGCTGTAAGTCATGACCCTATGGTTTGGTCCAGCAGCCAACAGGCATCAAGGTGTGAGTCTGCGTGGTGTAATCAACCAATGAGGGTGAGCCAAAGTTCAGCCAGGTCACAGGGGCCAGACAGACTCTGTGCTGCTACGATGTGTGTGTACACACACAGCAGTGGGCATGTGCACATGGCTGCCTGCCATACCTGCAGTGTCCCTCTGGCGAGTGTGTGCGACTTTATCCGTGTGTTGTGAAACAAATGGAGAGTGTGTCTCCTGGCACGGTGTCCCTGTGTGAGTGGCTTAATGAGCTGGTAGCTGGCAGCCAATCACGGCCACCGGCAACCTCCGAGGTCACACCAAGGCGTTGTGTGTAAACAGTGTGGTGGGCCCGCCTACATCTGACACACACCCGACAAGATGCACACACACTTGGAGGTGAGGTCACGGTGGTTAGGGCAGTTTTAGCAGATAAACACGCACATGTTTACATGCATATATGTAGACAGGTTGCAGACATACACACACAGACACACCTTCCTGACTCACCACTGTGTGCGTTTATGTTTATGTGTGTGAGCTCTCTTCCCTTTCACCTGAGGTGAGACATGACATGATTCCCCAGAAAATGATTCACTATGCTGACACAAGTGGACTTGAGGTGAACATGCACACAGAACAGTACACAGACAAACACACATATACACACCCAGTTAAAACAAAGAGCAAATTGTGAGATGAGCTGATGCTCACTTGGTTTTTACATGAGAAAACAAAATCCAATAAAACCATAGCATCAAAAATGTTCCTCATATATTGTCTAGATAGATTCACTTCTGACATGAGTGAGCATTTTGAATACATTCATAGTTAGTTGAATGTAGGAATCAAAACCTGCGGGAAAGTCAATTGCCATATTAAGTCATGGAGCAGTAATAAGATGTGGGCCACTCTTGAGCCCCCTGTTTTCTCCAATATCTAGAGATTGGTAGGTATCAGTTAGTTATTAGTAATTGGTTTGCTGTAACAGTGCCCTTCTGCTATGAAATGCTTAAAAACCCAGTAACTCAGCTAACCAGATCTCCTCAAAAAGGGTGTCTCCAAGTCTCAGGTCTCTGACAGTAAATGTTCAATTAATCCATGACAATTTACCTGAGAAAGGTATTTGGCACCTAGTGTCCTTGAAATCAACAAGTCAGTCCTTTATATACCCCTATATACCAGTTTGCCAGGCATCTTGACAGAAGAATAGGGGGGTATCATCAGCATACAGTGGTAACAATCTGGAAGACAACAATTTTTGTTCATTTGTTTCTGTCTCAGTTACATACAAAACACATATTGTCATTAAAAAAATCTCTTGAACTCAGATTGAATTCACTTGTTGGACAGACTCTCAGTACAACCTTCATCGTGGGGTTAGCGATTTTGGCTCAGTCTGCCTCTTATTGTGACAGACTGTGTCAATATTATCTGTCTGTCCCAATGGGGAAGTGAATCTCCCTCACTCCGTTTGTTTCACTCTCTGGAGGAAACCCAGATGACCACCCCACCCCACTGACAACACACACACACACACACACACACACACACACACACACACACACACACACACACATAGTCTCCTTCTACCACAATAGTGTTGTCATGTGGTGAGAGTGTGTTTGTAAGGGCTGGGCTGGTAGTTTGGTCTCTCTCTTGTTTGCTGTGGGGGTGTTGTGGCTCCATGTGCGGCCTTGTCTAGCCCTCCCACACTTTGTCCTCAATCCACCCTCTGTCTCAGGACACACACATTATTCCAAACATTCATTTGTAAGTTTGACTTTTGAACACCAAGATAATTAGAAAACACATCCTGAGGCTGGATTTGACTGTGGGGATCCCTCTGACATAATGTGTCAACTATTCCTTAACTGTCAACTAGACTCTTGTGTTAGCTATACTTACAACTTTTGAGAAAGTCTTGTCGAAGATGGTCTCAAGTTCTAAGTTGCTGAGTTCAAGTAAAGTCACAAGTATTTGTAGGTAAACTGTAAGTCAGCTGCAAATCTTTCAGGTCTCTGAATGTTGATTACACGAACATGGCAGTGGTTTAACACATTGCTGAGACATAGTACTTATGCAAAGGCCTAAAATTAGATGTATAGCCATGAAAGTCTTATGTCACACTATCTTGTGTTGTTCTGGGATTTTACCAGGTTAAAACTTTTTTTTTTTTTTTTGCTTTCAGGTCTTTAGAGAGCAAGGTCAAGTCCGATTCAAGTGTCAAGTCAGTCATTTTTGTGACTTGAAGTCTCAAGTCACAAGTCTAAATCTAAACTTTACTCTTACAAACTCCTGATATTTGGCTTCTTGGTGTATACTCTTTGCCCCAGTCTACCCCATTTTATACTGTAATGTCATGGAACAGCTTTGGCAAGATCTCAGAAAACAATAAGGTCACATACCATTGGAAAAACTCATAGTAGTCAAAGTCCAATTCAAAGCTATTCATTTGTACACCTTTGCAATGATAAGAGTTCAAAAGTCTAATTCTGACCTTTACACCAAAATGTTCCATTAGAAAAGTAAAAACTGCCCTCAATTACCTCACTTTCCAAAAATGTCCAAACTAAAATGATCAGATCCTCCCAAAGATTGCATAAATAAGTACAAAAGCAACCATACAAAGTACTTAATTCTCTTGCTCCATATTTGTCATCATTCAACTTCTACACACAATAGCTTGGTACTCAGCCTTCCTGCACATCATCCTGCACAATTTCCTGTTATTATCTTACAGGGAGCTGAAGTCTGATGAAGAAACTGATCATTTCTTGACTGTATGTGTGTGAGAGAGACCAAATCAATAGAGAGAAAGATCATTTTCTCTTGCATTTATCTGTCACACTCAAAATCAATTTTGTCTCCCACAATGAGAGGTTCAACTTTCTCTACACACGTCTCCACACAGTTGAATGTCCTCATGAGTATGACATTAAAAGCATTCAAGAGTTTTCTTTCTTACTTGTCTTTTTCATTGTGCAGGGTGTCTTAATGAATAAAGTTTTTGCCCCTAGGGAAATTAACTTTCCTGCACAGGGAGCTTAGTGTGCAAGGTCTGAACAGGGTGTTGACCATGTCCTCATGCTTGGTCTGAAAATACTTGAAGAGTTTATTTGCTCTGGGACCCTTAGTCAGTTGTTCATTAACCCTGATTTTCAGTCCCTGACTGAATAAAAAGAGGGTGGAGCTATAGCCACCATATCCCCAGGACTGCCTGCAGTATTTTAAGAACAAGTTTATTTGTCCTAGGAGCTGTTGGTTACGGTAACTAGGTATTAGCTCATTTCCAGATATCTAGTGAGGTTTAAAGAAGTGAAACAAGAAGTGTATGTTTGCCCATTTCAAATGCTAAGATCCAGTCCCCCCCCACCCCCTCATATATTCCTGCAATTTTTCATCACGCCGCTCTCCATTTGTCCTTCACATGAAAACAGGAGGGAATAGAAAGAGGAACAGTTCTTTCCTTATAACCAGAGGTATATTTGTCTCTGGTTTCTTGGGGGATGTGGTGTAATGTGGTACCTGTGTCGCAACATTTTGCAAGTGATCACATCCTCAAAACACATTCACACACACATGCACAGACACTTTCCTGATGGTCTGCTGTCAAGAAATCTCATCACTGAAAATTCTATGTGACTAAATAACCAAAAATAACCATCATGGTGATATCACTGTGATGGGCAGTTTATACAGACATTTGTTCTATTTTTGCCAGTGTGCATTTTGATAACATGAAAATTAATGAGGAATACTAAATAGTAATAATGATAATAATGTTATAAACTTAATAATGTTATTAAATACAATACATACATACAAATTGTCTCTGAACTGTACCAAGCAATAACAAAAGCACAATATTTGCACCAGGAAACACACCTGGACAACTGGACATATTCTTTTACAGCCACCTAATGATATGAATTAATACTGTATTTTTTTCACCAGTAAATACATAAATCCATCCCTTTGCAGCATTTACTGATTTTAATGTACTGTAACAATTGAGATCTTGAATCGACAAAATGTTTATATGCACACAATATTGCTGAAGGCATGTGGACAGCAGGTCTCACTTTCATGGTTTCATGGATAAACCCTTTTGTTCTTGTGCTACACAAACAATTATATTCTAGACAAGGATGCATTTTCAGCTTTGTACAGCAGTTTAAGGAAGGCTATTTCCTGTTTCAACATGACCATGTTCATGTGCACATATTTGTATTTTTGGTCTGCGTTTGTGAGCTTGATGAGTAAAACATGACTGGACAGACAGCACAGAGCTCTGACATCAACCACATCCAACACATCTGGATGAAGTAGATTGCCAACTACGGTCCAGACCTCTTCACCCCAACACTGGTGATCAGCCCCACAGAGTTCATTTGGGATGTGCTTTCTACTGCAGCAAACTCTATGCGTTCAACGCAATGTCATAGAAGTGTACTTAAGCCATCAGTGCTCGGCTTACTCTTACTCTCTCTACTTACTGTTCATATTGTATTTAATAAGCCCTACCCTCACCCCAGGATCCACCTGTAAGGTCCCTACCATTACACCTCACTTCCTGCTTCTTCATTGTGCTCCATTCTTTCTTGTAGGGACTCAACATTGTACGCGCTTTTTAAAAAATAATCTATTCCACCACTGAGCGAAATGCTCTTGCAGTTGAATGGGAGCAAATCCCTGCAGCCAGGCTCAAAAATATGGTGGAAATCCTCCCAGAACAGTGGCGCTATTACAAAGGCAGATTTATGCCCATGGTTGTAGATAATGTTCAACAATCTTGTATGGGTGTAATGACCACATGTCCACACACTTTTAGCCACATCATTGTATATTATCTTCATAACTGATGCTTAATTTTCCTTCCTTACATTTCTTTTCCCCCTTTTTTTACCCATTCACCTCCTGATCACTCACTCTTTGGTCTGTTATCAGGCCTACCTACAGCTCAGCGCTCTCACTCTGTAATGACCCTGATCTCTCTCCTGCACCCTCTGTCACTCTCTAATCCTCTGTTGTCCTCGCTGGCCCAGTGGTTATTATGTTGTAGCTCAGTTGCCCTGTCATACCCTTCCCTTATAGGATATGTGTGTGCATGCGGTGTCCCAGTTTCTGACTGCGTGTGTGTGTGTTTCTCTTTGATTAAACAGAGTTCAGTGCTGACTCAGCACATCTAGTTGGTTGAACCATCAACTACACAGTCACACACTATTAAACACATGAACCCACATTCAACAAGAAACTGTAGCTTTAAAAAATAAAATACACATGTTGATGTAGATAAGTATAGATGTGTGTGTCTGCCTTGTGGTTAGGATGCTTTTCATTTTGTATCAGAGTGCACAATGTCAAAGTGTATATGATAATGTGTCTGTATGCATTTTTGTGTCCTTGTATAAGTCGTGTGTTTATAATTATGCATAATTTTGTGACTACTTCTGTGTGTAGTGAATCTCTGCTGTATGTGTCCATGTTTGTTTGAATGTTTGTGCACTGCAGACTGTACTTGCATGTGTGTGCATGCTTGTGTGCGTGTCTGTATGTGTCTATATCTGCACGTGGCTGCATATCATCAACATGAAGTCAGCGCAGTGGAAACTCTGACAGTGGAGGTGTGTCGGAGCCTCGGAGGCCTTATGTAAGAAGCCAGGTGTATCTGTTTCTTACACATGCCCGATGCATGAACACACAAGACACAGACACACACACGTACACATGTTAATGGGATTAACACAAACTGGGTATGGGGACAAAGATTGAAATGTTGTCTGTTGACCTGGAAACTGACTTTTTCGGTTAAGTGGGAAATCACATGACTGCACAAAGTGTCAGTGGCTACAGAATGAAAATTACCAACTAATCTGAATCAGATAAATTCAGTATTACACATATTACAAAAAACATGATCCCAGTAGGACTAAGATACTGTCTTGATTTCCCCCACAGTTCTCACAGTTGTTGGCTGTCCCCTTCTTTTCACTTGGTATCAGCAAACCTCACCATGGGGTTCAGAACGCTTTGGCTGGGTTGAGGGTCAGCACCCCCAAGTCTGAGGCTATGGTCCTCTTTTGATAAACGGTAGATTTCTCCCTTTGGGTTGGGATTGAGTTTCTCCTCCAAGTGAAGGATCGTAATTACCTAGGGGTCTTGCTCACAAGCGAGGTTAGAGTCATTTAGCTGAAGAAGGAGCTGAGTCAGATCAAAAAGATAAAGAAATTTACCTGTAAATCTTTGTGCTGATCCACACTGGTGGTCATAGGCTTTGGGTAGAGACTTAAAGATGGTTGATTCAAGTGGCCCTGAATGAGTTTTCTCTGCAGAGCCAAAGGGTAGGAGCTCCTCCACACTGAAAAAATCCAGTTGAGTTCAGGCATCTAGTTAGGAGCACTTTTATTTGGAGGTATTCTGTGCATGACCAAATGGTAGGAGGCCACAGGGTAGGCCTAGAATTCACTGGAGAGATTATATATCTTATTTGGTCTGGAAAGGCCTCATGATCCTCAGGAGGTGATGAAAACGTTGATATGGAGAGGGACGTCTGGACTACTTGACCTGCTGCCACCTCAGTCCCACTTCAGATAGATGGACTTAAAGAAAATAATGTCTAAAAGGCCAGACTGATTTACTTTTATCTCAAGGAACAAAAAAACACCTACTATGCAGAATCTTGTCATTTCTCATCCTAAACATTTTCTGATTTTAACAAATGCCTCACTTCAAACAGATGACCAGCCATTAATCACTTCACCGCTGGACTTATTGGCCCTTCTCTCTTTCAGTGGTTATCTCTCTGTCTCACTCTGCCGTTGACAGCTGAAAAATACGAGGACAAGCTTTTCACAAAGTCACAAGTCAACACTCAACATCCTGTCTTTCTTTTGACCCCCCCCCCCCCCCCCCCC
>CM076650.1:4277067-4289837 GCA_038496675.1 Rachycentron canadum
CCACACACACACACACACACACACACACACACACACACACACACTCACACACACTAACACCGATGTCTGTTTCTCTGGATGTTGACAATGGCATTTTCTGTGAGCAAGTGACTAAGACTCAAAGAATGTGAGTCTGTGTGTGACTTTGTGTGTGTCCCCCTCCGTACTGTCACAGGCTGTCAGGACCAGAGAGAGAGAGAGAGAGATGAGTCTGACAAAGTGACAGCAGGACTGTATTTCAGTCTCCCATTGTGGCCGAGTTGGGGTCATGAACCTGGTGTGACTGTCAAAGAGGAGAGACAGAGGGAGAGTCAGAGAGAGAAAACAAAGAAAGGCTACTTTGAATGCTAAAGTGTGTGTGTGTGAGTGTGTGTGCGAGAGAGAGAGAGAGAGAGAGAGAGAGAACAGTGAAATAAGGGCAAATTAAGATATTTCATACCTTGATTAAATTTTGCTTTTAGGCTGTTAGGGTTTGTCCAGTTTCTTTTGATGATTAATCATGTCAAGTACCTTTTATGTTTGATTATCAAACTCATTTCAAGGTGAGTGGTTTTAATTTTCCTAAGTATGGTAATTCTTATATTTGCAATTTTCAGCTGAAGCTGGGAAAAAAAGTCAAAAATGTGGAGTGCACAGTTATTACATTAATGGTGCAATTAAAGTTTTACGTTTTAGTTTAAGTTTTCTCTGCCATCGAACAAGGTTTCTTGCTAGGAGCAGGTGGTGGTGATTATCACCTGCCAAAAGCTTCAGCCATAGCTACATTTACAAGAAGCTATTATACACTGAGCAGCTCTACGACAGGCTGGGGCTAGCTGGTTAGGATTGTTAACTTCAGTAGATTGCCGTTGCTTTCATTTCTGGATACAGCAGTTGGTGAGTAAAGGAATAAAGTTTAATGCTGAGCTTGCGATTTCCGACTAATTATAGCCACATGGGGGCAGCAGATCAAATTGACACATCAATGCAGAAGGTGTGCAAGGTGTTTTTGCAAAAAGTTGCCCTTTCACACACCTTACACACAAAGAACAACATTATATATTTATATTTTGGAGTTGTTTTCTGTCTACTTGATGAATACAAGTCCGATATGAAGTTTTTATGAAACTTTTCAGCTCTGCTTTGGTCTCCACCCACTGTGATCACTATATATACATAATACACAAGCAGGTTTCTCCATTAATTGCAAATTATGGGAAGGAGACAAAGATATATGTTTTAGCAAGTGCATTCTAGTTCGACTTACTGCCAGTGACTGCAGAGCTATGGTATGTTGACACGTGTTTATGTGTGTATGGGCACACTTTTTGTTTTGCATCAGAACAGTGTTTTCCAGCTCCTGAGACAGGAAGTGCTACCTTAGCAACATGAGGAAAACACAGGAAGTACAAATTGCATTCCACAAATTCCAACGTTTTCTTACACCAGTGATGGAGCCCCAGAGAGAGAGCGAGAGGGACAGAGCGAGCAAGCGAGAGAGATAGGGAGAAAGAGAGAGAGACAGAGAGAGATAGGGAAAGAGAGAGAGAGAGAGAGAACAATGAGAAGTACACACAGTTTCGCCAAAAAGACACAAATGCTCAAACTGGACGGCTGGAGTCACACAGATGGTTGGACACGCACAAAAGGTCAATTATGAAGCTGTGGAAAGAAAAGACAATTATGGTGGTTACGGGTGAATACACACATATCTCCAGAAACAGTTGCAGCAGGAATGTCATCCTGCTCATAAAACTGAGACAGAGATCCTAAGACCTCAAACTGAGTAAGAAAGTAAAACTTTCCATTGGAATTTTGAGCTGATCAACATTTCTTGACAGTGTCTCTAAGCCCTATGGGAAAAAAGATAAATTTGATTTTTGACTGTCAAAGACATTGATTAAGGAGGTTTGTCATACTGATGGATTTGTGCACAGAGGAAGACTAACCACTGGTACATTAAGAACACTCAGTTTGCTTTGTCCTTCTGCTGTAATAGAAGTAACTTTTCTTCCCTTGACAGACTGCAGTAACTGTCCAGGAACTTTGCCCGGCTGGTCGACTTGAGTGATGAGAGCACTTACGTTAAAGTCCTCCATTTGTCCCTGGTCGATTTGCTGTAGTGCAGAAATAGTATGCTGTTTTGTATTAATGCTTTGAAGGTGATGGCAGAAAGAAAACACTGCTGTACATAAAAATAGAAATTACCACAAGTGAATGTTGATTATAGATTAATTCTGCAAAACCCCATATCAAGTTCAATGCCAGTGTTTTTCTAATTATTTTTTTTCTTTTTATATTATATTATTATGTCTATGCATGCTAATCAGAGTGTAGTATGGTATCACATTATGACGGAGGTTTGGCAACTAGAACACTTTCAGCGTTTCCACCTTTGTTGTAGAATTAATTTTTTTGCTTTGGGTTTTGAAAAAGCAAGCATTAATTCAAGGTCTGTGACAGAACATAAACACAAATGGTCTCATGTGAAAATAGGAAGCACTACACACCTATCCACACAATCTCACACACAGAAGGTTACATAGATAAAAATGTGATTGATGGGATAAATAAAGATAAAAATACATAGTTGCGCATCTGAAGTCTGAAAATGCTAAAATGAAGATGTTGCTATACTCCCTAAAAACAATTAGCTTCTAAAAGGCCTAGAAAGGTCCAGGTCAAAGGTCACAAATAGGCAGATGTGGTGCAAATTTGGACGCCGTCCTATTATTTTGACAATAATTTGATGATTTGACTTCACACCATAGATGTGATATAAAATGTGATATAAGATCTCATTAAGTTAGTTCTGATAATACATCAATACCACACAGGGGAGAGATGAGTTGATATACATTGTTAGAGGAATATGTACGGAACATGGGGTGGGATATAAGAGGGAAAGAATGAGGAAAGAAGGAGTTAAAACTGCCTAATTGTAGGGATATGCTGAGACTGCTGAGACCCATGTGGACCTATTTGAATTTTAATTGTACCTTGGTCTAGATCTAAAAGACCAACAGGTTCGATGTTAAAGAGTTGCCATAGAATATAACAAATCACCATGTGGGTTACAGATGCTATTTAGACCCATCCACTTGTATCCAGATGTGGGGGTTGTGTCTGTCTTGGCATCAGCTTATTGTCACATTAATCTCCCATGATCACCATATTTGTGATTGGATTCAACACCACAAGCACTTTCAGAGCAGTCGGCCTATAATGATTACTTAATCGTCACTTACACCAAATGAGCTCCTTCCCTCAAGCCGTGAGATTCAAACTTTCCACAGAATCATTTCAGCTTCAGCACAGGTTCAGTGATCTAAGATGATATATATAAAAAAAGTTGAGTGCATTTATTTCTGCAGTTGTGTTCAGGGAACTGGATTGTCTCTACGTCTTTGTTGCATTTACACCTGTATTTTTAGCCTCTGGCTGTGATCGGATCTTTCAGGAAAGATTTCAGCAGCAGGTCTGAACAGTGTTAACAGTTAAGCTGCTGACACACTGATCTCCCAAAAATCTGCCCTACTTCTCCCACAATCTTCCTTATCCTCCCCCATTTTCTCTCTCTGTGATGTGTGTTCAACCTCCTTTAATCAAACAACCTTCCTCCTCCTCCTCCTCTTCCTCCTCCTCCTCTGCTGTGTAGCCTTGCATCACCTCTTTCACCAATCTTCAGTCTCTCCATCCATTGGTCTTTCTCTCCTCCTGTCTGTCTTGCTGTTTTTCAGCCAGGCTTGTCAGTGACGTTATTATGTTGGCATAGATTATGTTGGGCCAAACACTGGCTGGATTTACTCCTCTGCTGCCGTTGGCTCCCCTCCCCTCTCTCCATCCTTATCCTTCCTCTCTCTTTCTTAGCCCCCTTGGTCAGCTTCCTTCCTGTGCATCCCTCTTTAACTTTCTCCTTTTCTAATAACTCCCTCTTTCTCTTTCCCTTCTCGACTGTCTCTTTTCTTTAGCACTCGTGTCTCCTCTTGACTCCATCCTTGTCCTCATCTCCCTTGAGGTGCCTGTAACGTCTCTCCTCCCTCATCCATCTCTCTTCTCCCATTCCTCTTCTCTCCTCACATCTCCAACCTTGGCCAAAAATATGCAGACACCTAACAACCATACATGACTGTTGGATATCTAATTCCAAAATCATGGACATTGGTATATTAGATTAGACATAAAACAATTTGTCTTTCCAGAATTACATTTTTAACCAGCAAAATCATTTCATGTTTAAGGACTACATGACTACAGATGGATCACAAATAAAAGGAAAACCAGTTGAAAGTGTTTTAGGACGATGTTGGGCCGTAATGTGCTGCCAGAACTGCAGCTATGCTGATTGGCATTGATTCAAAAAGTCTCAGCTGGAGGGATGACCATCATTCTTCCTAAAGATATTCCCTAGGTCTGGCGCTGTCTAACACGTCGATCAAAAATCTCCCTGAGGTGAGATCTGGTGACTGTGAGGGCTGTACCATGTAATTCATACTCAACTATTCAATTACCCCTTGCGTCATATGCTTTGTCATCCTGGAAGAGACCACTCCCATCAGGATAGAAATGCTTCATCATAGAATAAATGTGATCACTCAGAAAAACGTTGTATTGATTTGTGGTGACCCTTCCCTCTAAGGAGGCAAGGGAAACCATACCATGCTTGCAAAATGCTCCTCACAGCAGAATAGAGTTCCCAGATGGCCTCACTGTAGTGTTGAAGCATTCAGGCCTGTATAGTTCTCTTGGAGTGCACCACATATACACTCACCCACTGACCATATCATTTTTTTCTACATCTTTGTACATCAGCTGCTCTGGTTTCTGCACCACTGAACTCTATTACTTTTTGTAATGAGGGGTCCATGCACAGCAGCCCTCTCTATGTAACTCTCAAATTGCCGACTCAGCGTGATCGCCTCCTTTACCCACATTGTCAGTCACCTGAGGAAGAGTTGCTCCTGGTATCACGCTAACGCACAAGCATCAGGGTCATTAAACCACAATTTCCAACCCTATTCACTGACGTCTTTCCCATAGATCTAAATGCAGATGTCACTTTTGTGCATTTTGAAACATCATCATCAACAACAGTGTTTGTGATTGAAGCTCTATCATCCAAGCACCAACAGTCTCCTCTTTCCATCTTAATGCACAATCAGAATCAACTGGTCCTGATCAGCATTCAGTTAAGTGTAATGTACAGTGCACGATTGTGGAAGCATCTGTATTTCTTATGTTACTCCACTCATTTATTTAGGTTTTACCTTTACTTTGTCTCCCATCTACGTGTCTTCACATTGACAGGGGTTTCCAGATACCTTTTCCCCCTCTCTGACATGCATCCCTTGTTTTTAACTACACTCGCCTCCCTCCTTACTCCTTACAATCCTCCCCTCTTTACCTCCTTCTATATCTCCCTCCTTTTATTCCATCTAATCCCTGTGCCATGCACTTTTCAAGTCTTTCTAGAAAGTTTTTTCTGCTTGGCCTGCTCTCTGCACTTACACCCCTCTCTACCCTGTCTTCCTTCCTCCCTCTCCCTCCCTCCCTCACACTCTGTCTCTCTCTGTTCTGACAGTGTGATCCATAGGGGCATTAGCTTTCCATTATCTGTCCATCCCATAATCGTTTCTCTCACCTCGCCTGGCGTCTCTGGAGAATATTAATCAGCTCACAGACAACTCTAATCACTGCTCTGGGGCTATAACGGGAGCTGCAGTCCATCAGGCCCTAACTACACACTCAGTCATTTGCACAAAGACACACATGCAAGAACAGTTTCCAATTAGCCTGTTACTCCCTCTCTCCCCTCTGTCTCTCAGTACATTATGTTTACATAAGTCATAAAATAAAAAGTTTAGCACATACAAATATGGCTATTATAAAAAAAAAACTGATATACACAAGCACATGCAATTTGTCAAGTAAACCTCCCACCTTCACACAAGATGTACATTCCAGCAAGTCATGCATCACCTAGCTGTGTTGTGTAGAATAAATCAGGCAGAGAAACATTTGTAGTGCCAGTGAGTGTTCAGCTAAAAACTGAAGCAGGCAAAACATGTGACCTTTGAGATGCTGAAGGTAGCATAATGGCTGCACTAGGTAGCTATAATTTCAGCTGTCATCTCAGGCTTTCCACTCTGTGTCAAGGGTTTACTAAAGAGAAAAGCCAACATCTTACAGAGACAAGTGGTGAGCATCACTTTAAGAGATCTGTAGATTAGAGGAGATAAAAGGAGAGAGCTGAGATTCATGCAAGAAGTTAGGACACAACCAGGTGAAACACACGCTTCAGAACATTACACAATACATCCACTTTAGCTGGGGCAAATCATATCATCACAACTAAGTAGGCGAAGTGGGACCAAGTGCACCACAGGTTGACCGGCAAAATTAAATATGTGAGTGCTCCATGTTTGTTCTACACTGTTGAGGCGCAGTCATACATGCTGGGTCTTTCGGATGCAGTGTGGGGAGACTTCATGAGTTAAATTGGGCAATTATGAAGCCCTATGAAGGGGTCCTATGAGGGAGGGAAGATGGGGAAAGCTGTAAAGAGTAGAGGGTTAGGTTGGTATTTATGGATCGCCAGTAGAAGTGTGGTGAGGTGTGCTTCTGCTTGTGAAGCTTCACTATGAGCTTCAAAGGGCTATGGCCACACTACTACGTCTTTTGCTGTGTTTTCACCTCACATCTACATTACTTTTAAAGTAATGTTAAAGCCCTGAAAATGGAGCATTTTGATAATGCTGCTGACCCCGTTTTAGTTTGAAAACTCCAGGGTTGCGTTGCAGTCTGAACGGCCATAAACTGAGGCCTTTGGAAAGAATGACCCAGTTGCTCCCTGATTGGGTCTTATCAGCCTCAATTTCCAATGGTGAAAGCAACATGAATAACGGATTACAAGTGTTACTGACCTGGTTGTCTTTGCACGCAGCTGCTGTGCAGTGAAATACAGCATGTTAATGCTATAACTGAAATAATTAATCAGCACAACTGAGTTCAACTGAGAGTTGTTAGCGCATGTGTACATGAACATGTATGTATGTGTCTTTTTCAGGTGTGTTAGTATGGAGCTAGAACACTCATTTGGATTTTTGATTTAAAAGTGCATTTTAAAGCTTCAGCTTCGGCTGCATTTGTCTCAAATCACAACTGAAAACATGTCAGCTGTCACCGTTGTCAACAAAGAGCAACATAATTAAGCCTAAATACGTTTTTCTGTATCTGAATCAAGAGTGTGTCACAAGCTGCACAGACTGTGTGATAAATTGATTTTAGGCTACACAAATGAAAGTGGCCAGACTTGACTTGATGAACCAGCAAGTCAAGGGATGTTAATCTCCATACGACTCTAGGAGCATCACAGCAATTTTTACTCAAGTTTTATGGCCTTTATTACAGTAATTTTACTGTGCCAGGATCCCAACCCCACTGAGCATCTATGGGATGAGACGGAAAGAGTTTACAGCAAGAATGCACAACCAACCAATTTCAGACTATTAGACCAGCTGGGATGGTATGTGATTAAAGGTTTAATGGTAGACTACAAGTACTAAAATTGAGGATATATGAATTTAAAGAAAGATGAAGATAACAAAGAGGACAAAGTAATTTGGTTAGTCTGGTCTAGACAGATGTAACGAAAAGAGGACAGGAGGAGACCCACTGTGGGGAACCCATATCAACTGAGACAATCAGGAGAGAGCGGGTTAATCAGCTATGTGTAGCTGATTATAGGTGTGGATGAGGCATGGCCTTGCTCCCAAACCTAGGTTTACAACTTAACTTGATTTTGCATGCAGCATCTTGATTAATGTATGCTCTTCTGAAGGCTGAACCAGATCTAGATCAGTACTAGACCCATACTAGAACTGGTCACTCTGATGTGGTAATATCAAGATATTTGGGGAACTGCCCAAGCTGCCTTTCAGAGATTTTTTTTTTTTTTTTTTTGTAAGGGCATCATATTTAAATATTTGATGAATATTATTTTGTAATTTCAGGATATATATTTTTTTTTTTTTTTACTTTTCACACTAGATACCTCCATGCACATATGCTGTCAGTGTATCACACTAAATCCATAAAGACACAAAGCCAATTTCATCCCATAAATCCTTCTATTATTGAGGCACATTTTAATCCAAATGGCAGAAAGAGGGCAAAAGATGAAAGAATAGCATGTTTTCCCCTCCAACAGACTTCCTTTCTTTGCAGAATGATCTTGATTACGAATGGCTGCCCTGAGGAGGATGAGAGGAGGAGGAGGAGGAGGAGATGAGCAGAGAGGAGGAGGAGAGAAGGGAGGGATGAAAGGAGGAGACGAGAGGAAGATCAGGGGCAGAGGAATGTTCGCCATGGGGGTGCACGCGGACTAAACATGCATGGAACTATGAATGTCCACATGTATGAGCTTGCACATATGTATCCATAAACAGACGTAAACAGACGTGGAGTGCAATTACAACACATGTACATGCAACTGCACAAACTGCCAAATGCACAGATGCAAAAACGTGGACCTGCTCACACACATACTGTCCACGTTGCTACACACAGCATGTTATGATGTCGTGTGCAGAGACTTAAAATCAAATCCACATATTCTCTTCTTCAAACAGACTGAGAGAGGTAGAAGACAAGTTAGGCAGGAGTGTAGCGTGAGGAGGGATGTTATGGAAAGATAAGGGATGAGGGGTTACATGAGGAAGAAGTGTGTGTGTGTGTGTGTGTGTGTGTGTGTAGATAGCTATAAAGGCTATAAATCCCAAGGGGGACTGCAGCAGACACAGCTGTTTTACACCCGTCCAGATGTCAGTGGAGAAAGACAGACAGAGCAACATACAGAAGGAGAGCGACATGCACAGACCTATACTGTACACATCAAAGACAGTAGAGCAACACCCATGCATACACAAACCCACACGTACACACACTACAGATGGCATTAGGACTCATCGAGAGCATCGGAAAACACTTTGAACTCAGTGAACAAGCTCTTCTTCCTTACTGCAGTTAAAGTGTTAGAGACACAAACATAGGCAACATAGGCTATAGCGAAGAGTAAATGCTGATAGAGGCTGCTGTGATGGAGGTGTGGATTCTTGGTCATGCTCCAGTAGCAGCTGGCTGGTCTAGTAGCCAAACACAAAACACAAAACTACCTTTCTTTATAGAGACTTGAGCAAGTTCAAACTATCCTTTCCAGAGAAATTCATTTGCAGCCAGATCATACAAAAACACACATGCAAAGACACACATTGCACCACACACATCAAAGACAGCTAAAATGGTGTGAGTTCATTCATCAAGGTCCAAGTGCAAGAGTCAAGGCACAACAGTAAAATACAGCAGTGGAACAAATGAAATTTTATCATGGACACCTTAAACTGACAACCTGAGGGTTGAAACGCTGGCACCGCATGAGGGAAGCAGCCTTTCTTACTACCTGCCTGGTGTAAAGCTCTGAAAACTGAGCTTGACTCCTCCCTGAAATATTACTAGCCACTCTGATGATGCTAACAAGCCTGTTTTTGTTGGCCAGAGTCAAATTACCATAGCAAGTAACAATGCAGAACATAAGAGATCCCATCTGGCGCAGGCACAATAAACTGGAAACGTTGTCAGTACAGAGAGCGAGAGTTTGCATCAACACAACCACTGACACTGTGTCAGCCACTGCCAGTTACAATGGAACAATCAACATAAAAAAATAATAACTAGACTAACCTTTCAGATATATCTGCTGGTCGCTGGCTTTAACTGAGGCATAAATACAGAGTCTTTCTTTCATTGCACTTTTACAATCTATGTTACAAAGTACTTAAGAAAGGTCAGAATAAAATTGTAGCCCATCAATGAAATCAATAGATTTCAAAGCAAATAAAAAAGTTATAAATAAGAAGGAAATAAGAGAAATAAAACACTATAAAGAAAGAGGTAAAACCAGGAAAAGCTCCCTGGTAAAAGTAAGTTTTAAGAAGGTGCTTTAAGGAGATCGCAGATTCCACCTACCTGATTTTTTTTTAGGCAGATCATTTCAGAGCTTTTGGGCCCAATTTGCACCCATATGTTTTCAGCTATCACTCATAGCAGAATCAGAGTCATTTCTTCATAGTTTAAAATAAGTCTGAAACATTTAAGTCACCACCTCAAAGTAGCCTTTAAAAGAGGAAATATTCCTCAGGACAAAAGTCTCTTTGGCCTTTCTTGTTCAAAATAAAACTAGAATCACATGAATACTGATCATTAACTCACTAGTGCCCTGTGGAGTTTTAGACCACTAGCAGGACAGTGGAGTCATGTTTTGATCAGTGTCTCCCTGCTTCATTTGTATCTTGTGATCCAGTAACATTTGCAAAAGGACTCACGTGTATTCCCGTGGTGCGATACACGCAATTTTATTTAAATGCATTTTTTAGGCCAGTTTGTCATTAATAGATAGCTGATAGTACATAGGCTGCATGTGGTGGTCAACATATTTTAAGGGGTTTCAACAACACAATACATACATACACATGCACACAAGGTGTTTCATAAAAAAGTTTCTTGGTGCTTTTTCTCAGGACAGAAATCCAGGACTATGAAACTAACCCCAAGGTTTAACTTTGTTAGCCTTAACAGTAGCTTTTTATTTGACCCTATTTAAATAGTAGACAGTATATGTAAGAAAGGAAGCAACAACAGACATGCAGCGTAGACTTTCAGCAACTACATGTCGTCTTCAAGGCTTAGTTTCTTTCTTATCCATAGATAAGAAGCCATTGTGTTAGTTTGTCCTTTTCATATATACTTGTTATGCCTTGTAATGCTTATCACAGAGTCCTGTGCAGTGAACCACACCTCTCTTCAGGTTGGAACACGTAAGCTGCACAAATAATTTATTAGGAAACATTTCCAATTATCGTGGCTATCACTACTCTAAGATAAAATTTAAAACTAAAACTATTCCATTTCCATCAGAGGTGTGTTGTCTGTATGCTTAAATCCATTGTTTTATAATACTACAAGCCACAAAAAGTAACCTTTTTTGAGTTGAGTAGGGCACATTATTTTGACTTCAGCTCTTCATAAGACTCTCATGGTCTGCTGATTCTGAAACAAAGCTCGGTTGTATTTTATGATGGCGACTATTGGAACAGACACATCTGCTCTAACAAGGCGTAACAGCTCTGTTTCCACTGAGGGTCTGACTCCAACTAGGAACAAAATATTCACTATCATCAACTCGCAGAACAGTTATCTTTCATCAATAGTTCAGGGTGCATTTTTAAAGAGTCGATATCTATGTGCCTAAAGAAAATAAAAGGCATTGTACTGATATTCATACATAGAAAAATGCCCTCATACTTATTTTTCAAGTGTTGGCAAGATGGCCTTCGTGAGGATTATCGGCCGTAGCATTTGTCAACACAGCTTCATAAAGTAGCTGCAAACTCCACATGCTGTAGAGAGGAATTTGTCAAGATGGAGTAAATCGGGCAAAGATGCAGTCAATTAAAATGGGAGTAAGTCACCATTTTAACCTGATCACTATGAAAAGAGTTTACAGATTATGAATACACTCCACAAGGCAGTGGGTCGTGCAAACAGACTAGACCAACCTCAATGCCTTCATGCACACCAGCTGACATTGAAGAGACATCACAGCCGATGTCAAATTATTGGCTGCTCTGTGGGGGCACGGCATCATCATTATTTTTTCTGTGAAATGGCAAAAAAAAAAAAAAAAAAAAAAAATCACATGCAAGGGGTGCAATGGAATTACAAATGGTGAAAGACAAGTGTTAATGCATTTAAGTTAAAACAAACTGCCTGGGACTCATATTTGACATATCCTGGTAGTTTCAGCTTCAGCTTCAGTATTTGCCTGCTGAAATACAACTCATTTGGATGCCGCCCTTTTTAACCAGCTGTGTCATTTGTGAACCTAAAGTGCAGCCGTGGAGGAGAGCAGTAAACTGTGTTTGGGTCGAGTGTGATTGATCTGAGCTCAGCAGGAGGTGACAGCAGCGTCTGCCAGCCTCACTATAATTTCGTCTGACTACACCTGGAGAGAGTGAAACGCAGGGGACAGGTCAGATTGATTTTAGTTCGTAGACGTCAGCCTTGTTTCTGTTTCACTCACCTGCAGCCTCTGTTTCCTGATTCATATTTCACCCATAAACTCATGTTCCTTCTTCATGTTTCTTCAGATTTCATTAAGTGGTACTTTGAATTATGGGCAAATCAAACCCTTTGCCATTAATCTGAGTATAAAATAAACGTTGAAAGATGTATTGATGTAATGAAAAGATCCAAGTATTGCTGTGAATTAATTTCTAGAAAACCTGTCCTGGTGAAAAATGAAACCAGTTTTTAGACTCCTGTATATGCAGGACCTTCATGTCAGTGTTCTCCATTTTGAGTGTTAAAAGAGGTGCTGGTGGTGGAAGTGTTTTTTGAGTGAAAGATGATATTTCTCCCATCAAGTCAAGTTGTTTATAAGGGATGAATGCACTTTGGCTAACTTCTATCCTCCCACAACCTCAGGGTATCACTAAAGAAGAGTCAGTTTCCCTCTTCAGGATGTTTTGAAAGTGAAAGTGGAGCCTTTTTCTGTCTTTCTTCTGGTATGTATACGGGCTCACATTCACTGAGACACACACACAAACACACCGGTATGTTAACCTGTAACTGTCGCCTCTTCAAGTGGAAATTTAAAAGTGGTGCCTGCACAGCTGCTTGATGATGGTTGTAGGAAAAGACACAATACAAAACGTATATATATATATATATATATA